>VDFB02000003.1:661080754-661326273 GCA_007258455.2 Sequoia sempervirens | reverse complement strand
AAAAATTTGGACTCCCAAAAGTATATCCGTGAGGTTTTCTTAAAATGGCAAATTTCATAATTTTTGAAAATTGCCAAATCAGGAAAAATCTGAGTGTCAACACCTTACGCCTTTTAAACCCTAGAACTCGGTGTAGAATCAATCCAATCATATCCTTCAATCATTGTAGTCTTCAACCCAATCCTCATTTGAGCTTTAATCTTATCCCAATCTGAGCTTAGCCAAACCCCTAATCTGGGTTTTCATCCATCTGCAGTCAATGTCTTTGGATACCGAACAAAGTCTTAAGATCCCTCCCTCCATCTTCTTCAATTTTGTCCTATTCATCCATTCTAATAAATCCATTCACTCATTCCATGTAACCATTCATCTACTTTGAACCTTCATCTATCATCTCAACACTTCATCGAACCTCCTATCATCTCAAACATTCATCAATCAAACCTCCTTCTATCATTTCAAACTCTCATTCCATAATATTGATCCATCGTTTACTCATTCTGAGTAATCTTCCACCTGTTCCCACCCTTCACCTTCTAGTTCCAAGAATTAGTCATCTATCCATCTAGTCACCTTTTCCTCATCCAAATCCTTATCCCTCTATCCAATCCACCCAAACAATCCTTTTCCTCCCCCCATCCTCTCCCCTCATCCCATCTCATAATTCCTTGTCATTGGTATCTAGCTATAGGAATTTCCCCATGCAATCCAATGTCATCTATCTTATCATCATCACTTCTGCTTCTTTTGCACATCTTTTCTATCCCATCGTTCATCACTTCATCATTCATCTATATGGCATGTCATTCGCCCACTTCATCTTTGATGAGTTGGATAACTATCCCATCCCTGAGCTTCGTGATCACCATCATCCTCCAATCCAATCCAATAGGTCTATCTTATCCCATGCATTAATGCGATTACGTTTTATCCCCTTATCTAGGGTTATCTCATCATCTTTCATCCATCCTTGTCTTTGTATACGTCAAACTCACGTTGCCCTGGCAGCTTTCATGTAGGCCAAAGATTAGATCATTTGATTTTCGAGGGGTCCATCCATCATCAATCTATATTGTCCACTTTTCTCCTATTCTCCATCCTATCTTGGTCATCCATCGAAATCTCCATCATGGTCTGTCGTCAACCTTTTATCGAACTATGAGGGCTCTGCGCTTCCACGTAGGCAAGGCTAATCTTTGATCGGCCCCCGAGCCCCTAGGTCGCTAGGATGTGTTAGTCTCCTATCTTGTGTCATGTCTCTCATGTCGTGTCGTCAAGCTATGCCCTTATCTAGCTGGTTCTTAACAAGCGAGATTCACTTGTATCATGAGATCTAATCGATTTTGAACATCCTGCGTCATAACGATCTTTTAGCTTTGTATCCATCATCATAGGTCTCAACAGGATGCATCCTTCCTAACAGACCTCATCAATCCCATCCATCCCCTTGATCCTATGGCAAAGGACATTTTAAATTGATTATGATCTTCTGATGCTTTTGGATTTTGTTTATCATTTGAGCTCCCTATCATCACTTGTCAAGGCTGCCATGATCCATCATATTATGGTGTGTTTTGATTGGTCAACATAGGGGCATATCTTGCTCTTTTGTTTGATTGTGTCTTCTTGGTTGTCCCACGTAGTACCCACCAAGATGTAAGGAAACTATGCAGCCATAAAATGACAATTTCCACATAACCCAAATCTGAAAACATGCAAGTAAAATACTCAACATCAACATGCAAGAGAATAGACAACATACCCATCAAAGATGACACAAGATATACCCTGGGAAAACCCTCAAGAGGGAAAAACCAAGCCTCCAAAAGCATCCACACTCCATGTATTATTCAGCAATGAAAACCCATTACAATACATCTGCAGAGACTCCATGAACACTTCTGAAGCACAAGCTCTCCATGCATTCCATGTGACCAAGCATGAATCCACACATCCCATGCCATGCTTCAAACCCTCACACATGCACAAGCTCAACCTTGACCAACTTTTTGATCCAACCCTAAACAACTACCCATGTGGTTGCTTTTATAGAAACAAGCTCCCACAAAACCACCAAGTGGTATTACACAAACCATGTGCCCAAAACCATACAACATCATGTGACCCCACATTTAATATTGGGTACTTTTATTTTATTTTATTATTCCTCAATATTAAATAATTACATTTGACAATTATGTCCCAATGTTACATACAACAAAGTGGCCCCAACATTATAACTCCTTGTGATGCACATTCACCTAGAAAACCCCTAGGTGCACCACACACATAATAATAAATAAAACATTACAAACATTATGCAAGGTGTACAACACCTAATTCTAACAATCTCCCACTTGTTGTATACATTGCATAAGTGGGTAACAAATAAACTCCATAGGCAACATGTACCATCCTAGAATCCAAGTGCTCCATGTGCTCCATCAAGATACCTGTAACAAGAACCAAGGTGACCACCATCTCATCCATGAATGCTCCCATCCTCCACCATGCCAACTGTACTAAGATATGAACACATCCAAAGAGATGTCACACTAACTATCACAAAGAAGCATAAACCTACCTCAACCTGATATCTCAAAAACACAAAAATTGAATCCAATATGCACCAGTAGCTGTCAAGAATAAATCACCATAGCTGAAATGACACTCACAGCAAGTGCCAACACATCCAACTATCCATACCTCCAAGGTATACATAACATAGTAAACTTATGCCAACAACATATCCACCCATAAACCACAATAACGAACTCCATGTGCAAACCTGTCAAAGCATGACATACACATCCAAGAGCTCCCACTGCATGGGCAATGTCAGGATGAATGCAAACCTGGAATGAGCGCATTCAACGCGTCACTTCGTTAACATCCCAAAAAAAAAGGCACCATCACAAAGGCATACCAAGTCTACTACCAGCATCTCATAGAAGTAAACATGTAGTACCAAGGAACATCCACAATGATAAGCAAAACCTGCAAACCAAACACTTGTAGCATGTCCTCCTACACACACACCTCTAAATGCCAACTGTGTCAAGTATGATCTCCTCCATAACACCCCATAACAAAATCCATAACCACATCCATCCATCCAATCACCAAGATCAAAGATAACATATGTAACTAACATGGATGTAAGCATCTCAAAACAAGAAGATCAAACTCAAAGTAACCATTCCTAAACCAAGGAAATCAGCCCAATAAACCATCTCCTAAACCCAACATGTACAAGGAGATAAACATGCCAACACTCCTCAAATGAACCCTCCAGAACCAAATACCCATGGCTCAAGATCCATATCCATGAGAAGACAAATCATAAACATAATGCACCTGAAAGAATAATGGGCAATACCTCTCAAGTGAACCGCCGAGTAGACCAAGAGTGGGGAATGAGAATGCTCCTCCAGGATATCCAAGTCATCGTGACTCAACCAAGAAAACTCTCCTCATCGGTCCATGTTGAACTCACATCCAACCAAGGTGTAGGCTCCCTCGGACTTCCTGCTAAAACCTCATCAAGAGTAACCATATCAATATGTCTCTAACCACAAGAGAACACCAAGCCTCACCTATGTCTCCAAGTATCCATGAGCACCTGTAACTGATCAATCCATGCTAAACACCAAGCAAATGATCAATGTACTCAATACAAAGAGAACCAACCAAGATCAAAATCATAGCTCCAACTGCAGAATCAGGAACATAAGCATAACACCATGATCTCACATCCTCTCAAAAGAAGATCACATGAATAAATCATCATAATATGCACCATGCCACTACTCTAAACTAGTAATCAAGAGTATACCATGACATAATAACAAAACCATCCTACAACCAAGGATCACCTATCAAAACCAACAAGTCATAAATAATACCTCAACATCTCCAACACCTGATGTCAAAGAACTCTCACTGTAGCACACAGAATCCAAGAGCTCCTCCATGACACCAAAGATCACCTGCTGAAGACAACCATCCATAATAACCAATGGATCCACATCATTGCCAAATGCTCCCACTGAACCGTGATACCGAGCAATCCCATGGCACCATGATGCACAAAACCAACACTGTCATAAGCTCACACAAAACCTGTGAATCCAAGCTCTCAATGACAACATGATAACCATCCTCTAAAGCAAGAAGATACACTGCCAAACCATCATATCCATCACCGCCAATCCATCACTGTCACAAGCTCCCATTGAACCGTGTAACCAAGCTATCCATGACATCGTGATACCAATCTCCTCAAACCAAGAAGATACACCACCACAACCTGAATCAAGATCCAATCCAACACCACCAACAATGCACCTGCATAAACCATCATAACATGCCAAAGTCTCTAATGCACAAGAAACATCCATGACATCATGATCACCACCAAATATACCAACAAATCAACCCAACCGTGTCCACATATCTGCATAATCATAGTCAACTACATAGATCTCATATCATGACTGTACCTGGTAATACCATCTCATCTCCTTAACGTAACAACCAAATCAACAAACCAAGTGACTAAACCAAGCCACTAAAACTGATCATGCATCAACACTGAAAATATCAATGGGCAAAGACAACCCATATCCAAGTCATAGGTGCAACAAGTAAGTATAGACCGCCTACAACATTGCACAACTTGTAGATACAACAATGCAACATACATGCTGATAACCATGTCAAAAATATAATAATCTGAGATGTACAACCGAGCATACAATGAATCCAATATCAAATATCCCAAATCCAACAATCCATAAGCTCATAATAACACCATAGTCAAAGAGACCCATAAACAGCTCAGATGAGAAAAACAGCAAATAAACCATGCCAAAATATCTCCAAACCTGATCCACTGAGTAGTGATCTGAACAAGCTTTCTGTTGACTATTCGAAGTCCAAAATCCGACTCCGTATGCACCCGATATGCCCTCTCAAAGCTCAAAATAAACATCTGACTTCAACCAAGCAAAACACTGTCAAAACTGCAAAACCATAGAACAACACCTATACCACTGCGTAGTGCTCGGAACCAGCTTTCCAACGACTGTAAGAAGTCGAAGATCCGACACTCTGGGCAAAAGTTATATACGTTTGAAAAAAACTGCTATAAAATGGCTTCCTGGTGGTGCTCGGGCGGCGCTCCGGTGGTGGATGGGTGGCGGAATCCAAAATCCATTCAAATCCGGTTTAATTTTTCATTTAAAAAAAATTATCCATTCCCTGCGTACGGACCCGACCGAATATTCAATATGGCTTTGAAAGCTGTTTAAAGTCACGACAAACTTTGGCCCGGATTTTAAAATTTAAAATTTTATTTAAAATTTCTTTTAACCCCATGGGGGTGTGGAGGCTCCTCAGCCGAGAACCAGCGCTGCCGATCAGCGAGAATTTGTTGGCGGTGGTACATCAAACTATGGCAGCGGCTAGCTAGCGGCCAGCATTACCCTACCTTGTATTTGCGAATGCGGCTGAGGCGGGGTCTGGACCCAAACCTTTTTCAATTTTTTTGTTTTTTTTGTTTTATTTTAAATTTTGATTTTAAAATTTTCTAATAATTTTTATTTTGTTTTTGATTTTTGCAGAGTCACGAAAAATGTTCAGCCAGTTTTTATTTTATTTTTGGATTTTTAATTTTTCGACCGATGTACCATTCGGCCGTCTGGTGAATAGGGTAGCATTTTTTTTTGTAACCAAAATAGGGCATGTTATATGTCAAAATTTCTCTTTCGGCCAACTTGAATCCAACCATGAGGTCCAATTTTTCCCAGGAGGTCATTTGTGAAAGCTCACCCCCAAAACCCTCATATAAATGCATGACCAAGAAACCCTATTTTTGCCAAAATTTTCTCACCCCCCAAATCTGCAAACAACCCATCATAACAGCAAACCCAAAACCCTCAGATCTGCAATAAAACACCTGCAAAACCCTATATCTTGCCATTGCCTTTCATTCTCTCATGCAACCTAGGGTTATCCAATCCAATAACCAAAGCTCTGATACCACTTGTAAAGGAAACTATGTAGCCATAGAATGACAATTTCCACATAACCCAAATCTGAAACATGCAAGTAAAATACTCAACATCAACATGCAAGAGAATAGACAACATACCCATCAAAGATGACACAAGATATACCCTGGGAAAACCCTCAAGAGGGAAAAACCCAGCCTCCAAAAGCATCCACACTCCATGTATTATTCAGCAATGAAAACCCATTACAATACATCTGCAGAGACTCCATGAACACTTCTAAAGCACAAGCTATCCATGCATTCCATGTGACCAAGCATGAATCCACACATCCCATGCCATGCTTCAAACCCTCACACATGCACAAGCTCAACCTTGACCAACTTTTGATCCAACCCTAAACAACTACCCATGTGGTTGCTTTTATAGAAACAAGCTCCCACAAAACCACCAAGTGGTATTACATAAACCATGTGCCCAAAAATACTACATCATGTGACCCCACATTTAATATTGGGTACTTTATTATATTTTATTATTCCCCAATATTAAATAATTACATTTTACAATTATGTCCCAATGTTACATACAACAAAGTGGCCCCAACATTATAACTCCTTGTGATGCACATTCACCTAGAAAACCCCTAGGTGCACCACACATAATAATAAATAAAACATTGCAAACATTATGCAAGGTGTACAACACCTAATTCCTAACAATTGATACCATTGATGATAGGATATTTAAACATTTAAGTCCATATGATGATTTTATTCTGATTATGCTACATGTTTAGTAATCTGACTATGATGATTGATCTAATTTTCTGCTGGTTATTGAGTTTGTTTAATTTGAATCTGGAAACTTAATGATGAATGAATGAAACAAGTAGTGTGAACCAATCATGTTGCAATTGGATGAGTATGAAAATAAAAATGGGATAAGATAGGTGGCAAATGATTTTTCAATTATGTTACTATATCTTTATGTTATGTGAATTATGAAACTTGTGTGAATGCAATGGTTTGATTTTTATATGAATATGATTTACTTGGATGGATTAACGTGTACATTGAGTGTGCAGGTACACTTTCCATGGCCAATGGAAATTAGAGGTGACCCTTGGGAACCCTAAGTAATTTAAGCAATGAAACCAAACTATAGTCCATTTGGAGGGACTATAGTTCCATTATGTGATGATGTATTTTATTCATGATATAAATTGTGAATATTTGTAAATTGATTTTTAATTGTCATGTTAGTCCATCTAGGAGATGAGTTGTCCATCCAAGTGGACAAACTCGGATTGGAAATTTTAAGCACTTTTTGGGGTTTGAAAAATGATATTTTTAAAGTGTTTGTATGGGTTTAAGGTCCCTAGGGCAGGTACCTATGGGTTAGGTACCTGTTTAGCTCAAAATATTGGTCAATCTCAAGATTGGACACTCTTTTTGAGGCCTTAAAGAGGTTTGATGAAAATAAGGTTTTGGGAAGTGGGATGGGGACTAGTCTCTTTCCATCCCCACTTCTCCAAGTTGCCTTGAAAGGCTCCCAAGTTCTCACACATGTGTGAGAACACATGGATGAGTGTGCTTGGGAGAGTGAATGGGAGGTTGACAAATGCCAGCTCCCTATTCAAAGGAATTCAAACTTGAGTTCCTATAAAACAAACCCAAAACAAGGGTTATGGGATTCTTTTGCATTCTTGATTTTGGTTGAATTTTAGGGGTGAAGGAGTTTGAAGAAAAATCTTAGAAGAAGAGGAGTTGTGTAGATCCTCAACCCATCCTTCCCTAAGCTTGGTTTTGAGGTAGATTCACCACTCTTTCTATTTCTCTATGTTTTTATTTGAAAGATTACATGTGTATGTAAAAATGTGCTTGGTATTTTATCTCTTTCATTTTGCTTGTATGCTTATTTCAAAATGCTTTTGGTGCTTGTTTTCTTGTGTTGTTGAATGTGGTTTATGTGATGGGAAAAGGGTTGTATAGGGATAGGAACACCCAAAATTTGGGAAGAGCATCCCTCGTTGGGGATGGTATGGAGTAGGAACCTCCATGGGGAAGGTTAATCCCTCCTTAAGAGGAGATTCTTAAAAAGGGTATGAGTACCCATAAGTAATTGTGAAATGGTAGAAATGGTTTTGGTGGTATGGGTTTTGGAGAAAGAGAAGATATTAAAGAACAGTTGCATGTGAAATGATGGGAGTATGTACTGACTTGTTCTTGTTGATATTATTATAAGTCCCCATATGGAGTGCGTAGTCCACCCTCCATTCCCCACTTTGGATTCTTGATGGAATCCTAAAGTGATGTGAAAATCCCTTGGGTGGGTGTGAAAATAATCTTGTGTGTATCATGTGTGTGTAAATATTGTTTTGCTTGGTTTTGTTTGTACTCGGTTCCCTTGGTTGCCTCTTAGCTCGGGGGTGGTTGGTTTTCCAACCAAAGGTTGGGAGGTGAGCTCTACCTTGGCTATGGAAAAGTATTGTGTTCATTGTGTAGGTTGGAAGATTTGGGATACATGCAAAATTTGAAGAAATCATATTAGTTGTGCCTTTCCAGATTTGATGAAAATGTTGTAGTTGCCATAAAAGTTTCTTGATGAACTTTTGAAGATGTAATGTAAAAGTTGTGTATGAAATGTTATATAATTAATATGTGGTACTCTTATTCCTCCTATTTTTATTCAAATGGTAATATTAGTATAATGTTCCACCCCTTGGGAAAATTCAAGAGAAGGAAATATGTGAACATAGGTACAATATTTATCTTTGGGTGTTTTATTGTTCAATGGGAAAACCCATGTAAAATTTGTATCATGTTATTCATCTATATTATTGTGCTACAAATGACCTCCTACTCTCTTTTTAACATTAAGAACGAAAGATTTACCTTGTAGAAAAGAATGAAATGTATATTTGGTATTTTTCATAGTAACTATTATTTGGCTTTAGAAATAAAATAAAAAGGGAAAAATTCTACATTTATTCTATAGTTTGAGAAATATAGTATGATTCTCATAGGAGCTACATGTAACGTATTAAGAGAAATCTCATGTAATAAGAATACAAATAGTAATTCATTTTAGAATAAGTCGAAGTGTAATTTTGTTAGAAA
Source organism: Sequoia sempervirens (assembly GCA_007258455.2). NCBI lineage: Eukaryota > Viridiplantae > Streptophyta > Pinopsida > Cupressales > Cupressaceae > Sequoia > Sequoia sempervirens. The sequence continues at coordinate 661,317,137 of VDFB02000003.1, read as the reverse complement.
TGTATTTCCATCTATAAATTTGCATTTTCTGTCCTAAGAAGTTAGCTCTCTGTTACCGGAGGAACAGAGTTAAGAACATAAAGTCTATTTCCTAAAATAGTAAGATTAGAGAAGTATTTAGAGTGACAATACCCTTTAAGAATTTTTATATTTACTTGGCATCTTTATTTCAATTGTTATGGGAGTCTAATTTTGGAAGGAAAGAAAGAAAAATATATAGTATCTCTTTAATACAACCCATAGTTTAACTACTCAGGATAGAGAGCGGATCTATATGTTCCTATCACACAAATTATTTGTGTTGTTAGTGCTCTGAACCAAAGGAAAATAAGGGGTAGGTTTAATGAGCCATATTTTTATATATAAACCTGGAGATATCAATACATCTCTCATAGGTTTAGGATTTTACATGCATATACGAAAGGAAACACAGCTGCTCAACGTTTGTTCATGGAAAAAGTGGGTAGGGATGTAGAGAACATAGCTGAGGGTGAACAATGGTGATAAGTAAATACACCGATGAAATGGATAAAAAATTTATGGGATAAAATAAACAAAAAAAAAGTCATTGTCCTCTCCAAATTCCACGCCCATAGTGAAGGCTTTCAATTAGGGAAATAAGTATAGCTCTACCAGATCTGTGTCAAAGAGCATCTAGGAGATGTTGGAAGGATGGTGAGGAAGGTGGGATAGTATACTTGTTCACCCGCCAACCAAGGTGTTACTTGATGCCTTAAGAACTAGAACCATTAACATTGCAGTTGTTATGATGATGATTAAGTCATATACAACATAAAATGAAGAAAGATATCACCATTTGTTTAAGCCTGTGCGGTATGTAGGTCCAACTTGGTAGTCTTTTCTTGTGCAAGTCCTCAACATTACCCCAACAGTCACAATCACCATCTTTCCCTCGAGCCCGTGAAGGGGAACATCAAATAAAAAAATAATAGTGAAGATACATGCTAATGGTCTTGTCAAAGAAAACAAAAGCTAAAACCTGGGTGGATTAAATAGTCTTCTCCTGTGGCCTTAACTTAGCTCTTTCTACCTATTGTCTCATTCAAATATAAACTAAAGAGAAGAGAATCCCTTCCATTTTTCCAATAATGAGAGACACTGAGTGATTATGTTGGATGACCCCAACAGTGTTGGGTTTAATAGCATGCAGAGAGATATCTAAATAAATTTGGTTGAGTAACTAATAGTTTTAGCATGTGAGAGGGAGAGGTCATGAGGGTGTTTCAATCAGGTCCTTTTGTTTTCTGTCTCAGTGTTGGGGTGTCTGTGCTTTATGAATTTGAGTGTTGGGTTTTAGCATATTTCGTTGGTTGATCAGATTGTATACTATGGCAGACCCTCGAACCTGCCCAAACAAAAGGACTCTTGCTATTGATCTATTGTTTTATGATCCATCTTTTCCCTTCTATCAACTCATGACTCTAATTGACTTTTGAATTAATTCTATTTGTTGGCGAATAGAAAGAGCTAATCATTACTTTTCAGGTTCTTGAAAATCACATAGGTGCGTTGTAGTTAACGCTAGAATTATCATTTGGCAGGGTGTGTTAATAAGTAGTGAAAATGAAATTAATATCAATTAAATAAGTAACGTCAATATAAAATTTAAAGTTGCATTCTGTTACAATTGCAAAGACATGATAATAATAAAAAAACATTGTCTTAGTTGCTAAGTCATAACAGCTGAGAATTATTAATTAACTTGGATAATAAATCAAAGTTCAATCTAGGAAATTGCTGCCCAATCTAAATTTGTGTATGGAGTTTGGGAATTGATCTTAGAGGTAGTGTTATATTAATACGTCCACCCTCTATCTTAGTAATAAATAGTGGGAGGGTAAAACATGGCTACATAATTCATGCCATAAAAATATGCAAAATTATAAAGTCATTCATGTAAAGATAAAATCAACCAAAATAAAATATCCTTAAATAAAAAGATCTTTCAAGTAAATCTAAATGAAAGAAAAGTAAAAGTCAAAAGGAGGGTTATTTGTCCTAAAGGTTGAAGAGAGGAGGGAAGTATATTAATTTAAAATTAAAAGGAATGAAAAAAAGAAATAATAAGCATTAATAGTACTACTTCCTAAAAGAGGGAGGTTTCTTTAAATTACTTATTTTTTTTAATTCTTTTAATTTTCTTTTTAGTAATTAAATTAAATAAATGTATAAATAAACAAATATTCATATATAATAATTATTTAAGAATGGAAAATAAAATAAATAAAAGAGTAATTATAATTAAATGAATAAATACATTATATAGGTCAGTGAGATATATTTCTTTTTTGAGTTATTAATATGTTAATATTAAGAGGTGTATTAATTTTCTTCGTCATGAGAGAAGTTAATATGAATGCTGACATTAATATTATTGTTAACGAACAAGATAAATCTTATTTAGAAAAGAAAAGAAATATATATATATATATATACAAGAAAAAGGGAGCTAATAACAATAGTATCTTGGTTATCTATAGGGACTATTAATTCCCACCGCTATTAAGGCGAGAGATAACACAGTTGCATTGAGGTTGATGATAGCCACTTTTATTAAGGAAAACCAATCTTAATGTGTCCCCATTTGGATGGTGTTGGAGTGAAAATCCAAACAAATATTTAGTATGGATACCCCTAAATGGTAAATGTGAAACCCTATATAACCTGATCAATAGAAATGTTCATTCATCAATCAAGGGTGTACGCAATAGACTTCACACACATCATCCTAGTACTCTTTCACACCTCACCCTCGGGCTACGAGTCAGTGATGACATGGTACGTTCAACCTCATCTGATGCATACAGATGGTTATCATCTGGAGCATGGTATAACTTTCAAGCAAGTGTTATGATATTGTTTCAAAAAATAAAATTGTTAGTTGCATTTTTTTCCCTTTGGTCAAATTATGGGCAATACAGACACGGCAGCACGTCGCACTGTCGTCCCAGGACCGTGCTTCTGTCCTCGGGAAGAGAGCTTCCTAAGGCGTAGTGTTGAATCTGAAAACTGTCTCGCCTAGGTCCATCCTGTATTTCGGGTCTGTAGGGTGACTGAAGGACTTCATAGTCCTCATCATTCTCGTCCCGCATTTCCTAACACCGCATTAACCTGAAGTAAGTCAGGGCAGCCTTCCGCATCTTGGCCCTCCATGACTTGGGGCCTTGCACGTGGTGGTCCCCCTCTCTTACACTCCCCAAGTTGTACTTAGTGGGGGTGTTGGTGTAAATAATGTCTTGTACCTAGTTAATTCATTACTAGGGGACTTAAGAGACTTATTTACATGTTAAGTTTACTTAGGTCCTAGGGGGGAATCTTTCTAGAATGTATTTGTTTTCATTAGATCTTATCTTATCTTTTGATTTTTAACACATGTCCTAGGTAGTTGTGATAAGTTGTCACATGACAAGATTGACACTTGTCATAATCCTATTTAATCATATGTATCACCTTCAAGGCTATATAACTAGGTGGTCTTAACAATTGTAATATTAAATTCTTGGATAATCAACTCTATTGCAATCTTGAACATTTCATATTGATCTCTCTTGTTTTTCATGAAGTTCCTAGATCTTCGGTGGCTATATAATATTCAACAAAATCTTGCGTGGTGTAGAGTTATCCTATATCAACTCTTACAATTGGAAGATTCTAATAGCATCGATAGATTGGTAAAAAACTACTTCAACATAAGAATGACTATGAATCTATTAGTACAAAACATAACTCACAATAAGAATGCTAGTTACATATATCGAGCTCTCTCCAATCAATTGAATACAAAGGATGCAAGGAATTTGAGAATAGGAGAAAAAAATTCACGATAAAAACATTTGTAAACATGGAAACACACATTGTCATAAGATAAAAATGTAAATACATAGGAAAGAAGTGATCATGAAAGTAGATATATCAAGGTCAAGGAAATATGCCTCAATGTTTACACCTGAGGAGAAAAATAGTAACATGTAAGATATTGAATACATGATGAATACAACAATAAAGTATTGGTTATTAAGTGTTTCAATCTAATCAAGCATGCAATAAACTATATAATATTAATAAAGAAATAGAAAAGAAAAAATGAAAAACATAAACCATATGATCACCAACCAAATATATATGGAGAAACCCTTGTGAAAAAATCTCCACCACCAAAGAGACCCAAATTTATATTAATCACAATAATAGTTTACATCAATATAGTCCACTTACCTATTTGATAGTAATCTAGTAGGAAAATTTTTCTTGTAAAAAGAACATTACAAACCTTTATCAGATGCCTCTTTTATATAAATGTTAGAAACAAGAAACCACCAAGTGGTATTGTGCAAAATTATGAATCCAAACTATGAGCCATATGAAAAATCTAATGTCCCCATAGCCATGGTTAAATAACTTGAGACAATAAGTAAGTTGTTTTACACCTATTACACATCTTATAGCTTTTACTGTCATAAATTGTCACCCTTAACAATTTCACCTTATTTTTTGTCCCCTCTTTAATTATTGGACTTAACTGAGTATTTCATTTCTTAGATTATGCATCCTATGGCCCATTTTTAACAATTACCAATGAATTGCAAGTGGGAAACAAATGCATTTATCTAATACCTTGCTTCCAACACTTAAAATCCTAAAAAATAGGGTAAGGACACTCATGCCCTAGGCGTGAGTGTCCCCCTATTTTGGATCCAATTTCAAATATGTTGGTTTTAGAAATTTATGATTTACAATTCAATTTTCTAAAGTTAGCCATCAAGATTTATTTTTTGGGAAATTGAATAAATGCCTAGAAATACCTAGTTATTACATCATTTTCAAATTTAACAAGAGCTATAGAAGGAAATCATTGGAGAAATTATTATCAAGAGCATTCAAAAGCAAGTCAAGAGAAGCATTTTTAGAGATTTATTGCAAGAATTTAAGATCCTAACATCATGTCAAATTCTATGTGAGTTTATGTGTGTTCATGTGGTGCAGGAGCACCAAGGTCATTTTTGGGTATATAGAGTCATAAAGTGAATTTTGGTGTTTTGGTCTCTAAAGTCATGTAATAAGGTCATAATAGGCCATTCTTGATGTTTTGAGTCATTTAGAGTCCATAGGGTTAATATTGCAAAGTGATGTAAAAGTTGTCATAAAAGTTGCAAAAATGCAAAATATTGCAAGAACAAGGAAGTTGAAAGGTCAGTTTTGGAAGTTTGTTTCTAGTGCTATGAGTCTATTTATGTTGGTAGAACCTCGGGGAAGAGGTTAGAGAATTTTTTATGAAGAAAATCAATAAGAAGCCTTGTTTTGTATTGTAAATTCTATACTTTTTACTGGTAGAACTTTGTTACAGATGCTTGCACGGTCTTGTATAGTGGGTATTGGAATAAGGTGTTTTAAATTTGTTAGAGGTAATAGTTAACTCCATTTTGGGTTTAGTATGAATGGTTTTTATGGATTTTGAAGTGATTGGTAAGCTTTTCTCTAAGAACGGGCATATAACCCTATAGTTAAGGGTTTTGACAGAGTATTGTGGAAATCAAGCCTTTCCAACCATTTTAATTGCTCTTAACTTCTTGGAATGGCATGGCTAGATGAAAATCATTGTTGTATGCAGGTTTAAAGAGTAGGAGAAGTGGATTGAAGAGTTTACGATGATTCCCTCGTGTAATTTCATGAGTTTTTACTTTAATGGTGATGGCTAAGAGTTAGAATTTGTTGAAAATGTTTTGTTAATGGATGGGAATCAATTTATGTAGCATATGTAGACCTAGGGTAACATTTTTGAAGAGTTGATAAGGTGTGAGAAGATGTGGAGTGTGGTGAACCAATAAACCCTCATCCTTCTAAGCTTGGAGCAACCTAAACAAGGGTTTTTCCATTTGATGGAATTTTGATTGTTTTTCCCCATAAAATTTTTTGTTTTAGTAGTTTTGGAACCTGTTGAAGAGGTTGACATAGGAATTTGGAGTAGAATGAGTGTTTGGGTTGTAGTCTCTTTGGAAAATAGGCCTAATTGAGCCTTGTAGCAGTGAGACAGTCCTTTTTAGAAGGGTGCTTTTCAAAATAAGCTTATTTGATTTCTTGATATGTCAAAGAATGGGTACTTGGAATGGTAATTAGGTTGTGAATTTATGGTTGGACTTGTGAGTTAAGGTCTGGAAACCTTTGTTGCAGACCTATAAGAGAATAGGTGAAGTTGTGAAGGAAAGCACCTTTGATAGGGTTTTGTGGCTTTGAAAGTTGGTTGAGACAACCTAATTTGTGTTGCTTTCATCAAAAGCCTCCTTGCTCTGCATCATCATGTTATCATTGTTTTGTGAAGGCTAACACTTTTGTAGGTCTCTAAAGCATTCAAGCATTGAAGAAAATCAAGCAAGAAATATCCAAGAACTTGAGGTGGTGTGCATGGCTTCAATCCTTCAAGGAGGCCATTGAAGGTTGGTGAGTTGTAGCACTTTGTGATTTCATCATTCCCTCTTATCATTTATCCATTTATTATAGACAATTCCATTGTGGAAGTGGAAACACTTACACAAGGTTTGACTAAGGAAAGCCCCTAAATGACACAACATTTATTCTCTTTGTGAATGTGACGAACTCAAGTTTGAAGAGGATTGAAGGAAATTTGAGGATAATTTATTCATTGTTGCATTTGAAGCCCTATATCTTGTCAACTCACAAAAAATCATATACAAAATTATTTGATAGTTATCTAATAGATCTGTAAGTGGTAATATAAGGCTTTAACCCAACATCAGAGGACTATGAAGACAGATGTAAAAAATAACTATAAGGACACTCACACCCTGAAATTTGTGTCCTCCATTTTGAGCTCTAGATTTGAACCACATGTGCATAGTGTCTTGTTCTACTCATTTCTGTTGTTTGTATCTGTTTATCAATTTCTGTGTTTTTTGTATTTGTGTCAAAACAGTAAATTACACTATTAGCCTAGTTAGATCATTGCATTTTATTTCTAAATTCATCCTAGATTTGTTCAAGGGCTAGTTGACTCACCTTTCAGGTTGTAAGTCAATCACATACCTTACCAAATCTATCAAAACCCCTATTTCATCAGTCTTGCATTTCCAATCCATCCAAATCCCCCTTTGAAGCATTCAAAAAAGGTGTTGAAACCTAAGGTGAAAAACCCCAAGGTTCCCCTTTTTGTTATTTCATAGCTCTCTTACACATCATAGATTCTATCATAAGGATAAAATTAACCAATTTTTCAAATATAAATGTTCCATAAGGGTAACCAATGTTGTCATACTATCTAAATTAAGAAGATTCTCTATAACTCCTAATTTTATCCTTTTAATGTAACGACCATATTTAATAACTTCTTACATAATATTCCAAATGTTATAAAATATAAATAATACTCCTACCCTTACATGGGAATCCCAATTTTCACACTTCATGATGTTTGGAGGTCATACATTATTTATCTATGGGTAATTGCACAAGTTGTGACACAAAAAGGGCTCTTCAAATGCCACTTTTTTTTTAAATCAACAAAGTCTGATGTTCGATGAGAAAATGAAGATAGATACGCTAATAAATTGAAGATGCAACAAGAACAAGAGTTGTAGTGCTCCAAATCTACTTTCAAAACTACTATTTTTTTAAATAGTGAAGATTAAGGGTTTGAAAAAGGGGGAGCACACAAAGTGGTCTTATTTTTATTAAAAAAAATAGAATCGCATCTATTGTGCTCCCCCTTTAAAATGTTAACTTTTTTTAAGATTTTCAAAATCTCTTCGGTGAGAAATTAGCTAACACCATGTAGTTTATGCTGATTTTTTTGGCTGATTTTTTAATGAATATATAATATTTTACTAATTTTCGAAGTGGGGACATCCTGAAAAGCAAAAAATTGAGCATGCCCCCCCACCCTAAATTTTTTGAAAACTAATCGAAAATTTATTTTTTCAATACATGCAGAATGGAGTCTAGTTTCTAAAAATGTAATTTGTTTTAAAATTGATGAATGAGTAAAAACTATACCCAAACTAGCACATGTTGGTTTTCAAAAAAATACATAGACACTAACAAAAGAAGTTAAAGATGAAAACCTTAACATAATCAAAACGTAAAAAATTTGATATGGTTAGATAGCTAAAAGAGCTTAACATCATAATGGTATTTTTATAATTTTTATTTGGGACATGTGCACACCTGATGGAGAGAACAACCAAAATTGTGTGAAATTTTAGCACCCTTTCAAAAACTCACATCTTTGGAATGAAATGGTCATCCAACCCTTTGGGTTGGATGCCCAAGGAAAATCCAACCCAAAGGAATGTTATTTCCCAATGCAACCCATTTGGTGAGTACCAAATTTACGCTCACAAAATGTGAATAATGACTTTTTAGAATGATTTTTTTTTAACTCTTTCTATTTTTATTTTTCTTTGTCTTTCTCTACCAGTGAAACTATATACATGAGATAAGTATAAGTTAAACTTTACTTATAGACAATTACTTTCTTATACTTTAAGTTATATTTCATTTATAGATTTTTAGGATGTTTGAGAGTGGTTTTGGATCTCTTGAAGTTATAATGAAAATTATAGTTTTTGGAAGATCTTATAATTTTTCAAATTTAGTTAAATTTCAATAATCAACATGTCAAATTTCAGTAATAAGAGGTCAAATTTTAGTAATAAAATTTTTACATCATCTTTCTCTCCATCTCACTCATTGTTCATCTCTTATGCTCTAGACCTCTCTCTCACTATTTCCATCCCTTTATTTGACTCTCTCCCTTGATCTCAAGAACTACCTCTCTACCTATCCATCTCTCTCTCTCACACTCCTTCCCTCTCTAATCTATATCCCCCCTCTCTCTCTCTCTCCCTCTCCATCTCACCTCTCTCTCCCTCCCTTCCTAACTCTTCCTCCCTCTCTCCTTACCTCTCTAATTCTCTCTATCTCCCCCCTCCCTCTCTTTGTTGCTCTTTCTCCATCCCTACTCTCCCTCTATCTCTCCTTTCTACTTCTCTCTATCTAACCTATCCCTATATACCTCTTTCTCTCTCCCTCTCCCCCTCCATTCTCTCAATCTCTCCACCTTCCTCCTTACCTCTACTTCTCTCTCTCTATCACATCTCTCTCTCTCTCTCTATAAATATCTTCCACCCACCTTTTCTTTAATTCTCTCTATCTAACCTATCGCTTTATATGTTTGTGAGCATACTTTAGATGACCCTTGTCACTCTATTGGTGCAAGGATACAAAGGAAGTGAATTTGTTGTGTCATTCTTCTATTTGTATCTCTATTCTTCTATCTATTGTAATTATTTATCTTTTCTTTTGTCTTGTGTTTTCCTTTTGGGGATGACATCAAGACATTTAGGTCTCTTCCATGTTGACTCAAAATTTCTCATGTGTTCTCTCTCTCTCTATGTGTCATTCTTCCTTTGTGCTAGTTGTTCCATGAGTTATTTACAAAATGATGGTTGTTCTGAGCTTGATTATGTCACTGTAGCAACGACAAAAATTGATCCTAGATCCATGGATCCCTTATGTGTTATCTTAAGATTTCTTATGTGGGGAAACCCTCCTTTCCATGGCATAGCTTTATCTTAGAAACATATGTTTTACATAGGGCTTTCCAAATAAATCTCTCATGTATTGGCATTTATTGTGTTCTACTTTAAAGTAACTGCTCATTACATTATGTTTAGAAATTTCTTTAAAGTTGGTGCATACATGTCCCCGCTCATTATTTTCTTCAAAGTGTGGTCTTATTACTTCATGTGTTGTCTTCTTGGTGGTGTCATTTGGTTTGATGTCTTTCAAGATTGCGACCTTTCTTGGCATGTGACATTCCTCTTAGTGGTGATGCTACAACTAGCATTTCTTAAGTTGTGAATCTTTTATCCTTGACTAGTCCTCTCTTGGAGATATTAAGAACGATGTTCCCTAAGGTAAGACCTCTCATGAACTAAGAAAAAACCCTTTGGATACTCTATCTTATTGCATGTATCAAGGCCACAAAGCATAACACAACTTGCTTGCCAGTGGAGCCTTTTTCATGAGTGTCTAGCATAATGCAACTTTCTATCCTTGTGACCATTTGTGTGACACCTTTCATTATTCACATTCATTTAGGGATTTTATTCTAACACACTTGAATAAGGTTTCTTTGCATTTTAGCTCTAAAAAATATTACACACTTAAGATTAGGGCTCACACACATATTTATGTTTCAGATCTATATTTTTCATCAATGTTTAATTACCAAACTTGGGAATTGACCAAGGAAAACCCCTATACACCCAAAAACAACATTTTTTTTTGTAGATTTGCTACATGTCTAGATCCAAAAGTGAAGATTGAAATGTACATACAAGAAGTGTATATTAGAGGGTACAAATTCAAATTTTGAAGTTTCATAAAAGGCTACTAGGACCCATTCACCCTAGGCAAATTAGTCCTAACAAGACACATCATAGATTCTATCATAAGGATAAAATTAACCAATTTTTCAAATATAGATGTTCCATAAGGTAACCAATGTTGTTATACTATCTAAATTAAGAAGATCCTCTATAACTCCTAATTTTATCCATTTAATGTAACAACCATATTTAATAACTTATTACATAATATTCCAAATGTTATAAATTATAAATAATGCTCCCACCTTTACATGGGAATCCCAATTTCCACACTTCATGATGTTTGGAGGTCATATATTATTTATCTATGGGTAAGTGCACAAGTTGTGACACAAAAAGGGCTCTTCAAATGCTTTTTTTTTTTTAAATCAACAAATTTTTATGTTTGATGAGAAAATGACAATAGTTACGCTAAAAAATTGAAGATGCAACAAGAACAAGAGTTATATTGCTCCAAATCTACTTTCAAAACTACTATTTTTTTTAAATAGTAAAGATTAAGGGTTTGAAAAAGGGGGAGCACACAAAGTGGTCTTATTTTTATTAAAAAAATATAGAATAGCGTCTATTGTGCCCCCACTTTAAAATATTAACTTTTTTTAATATTTTCAAAGTCTCTTCGGTGAAAAATTAGCTAACACCATGTAGTTTATTCTGATTTTTTTGGCCAATTTTTTAATGAATACATAATATTTTACAAATTTTCGAAGTGGACACATCCTGGAAAGTAGAAATTTGAGTGTGCCCTGTTAAAAGGCACGAGACAACTAAGAGGGGGGGTGAATCAGCTATCACAAAATTCAAATTTAAAACTTCAAAACTTATCAATTCCATAATCACACTATTCTTTTATTAAGTATGAACATGAAACACAAATAACAAAGAGTAAATCAACACAATGAACCCCAGAATTTTTACATGGAAAACCCAATAAGGGAAAAACCACGTTGAGGATTAACTCACAATATAAAGAGATTATAAAATTGAATACAGAGGCTCACTACCAAGGGCTCCCTGCCCAGAAGAGGACTCATTGTCCAAATGCAAAGGCTCACTTCCTACAAAAAGGATTCACTATCCAATAGGGAGGCTCACTGCCTACTAATACAAAATAGAACAAAAGATCCACCACAACAATTAACACACATCCACAACCTTGAATAAAGGATTGCAAAAACCTTCAACTCACTACCTTTAGGAATCTAACACAATGAAGAACTGTTGCCTCAACTCACTTTCACACACTTTTGCTCTTTTGATTTGTGGCTTACTTTGTCACTTTGCATCTCCATCTAAACATTTACACATGGTCATATATTCACATTCCCCCTTCAATGAATCGACCTCCTTAACGACTCCACTTCATAACAACCTCACTCCTCTTGACATCTTCACATACGGCCGCTTAGTGTCTCCACTACCTCTAAAGTAACAATCAACTCCACTGTCCTCATCTTCATTGTTCTTCTTCCCAAGTTTGTTCCTCTGTAACCAATTCTTGCAACTGTTTAATTCCAAATTATAACTTCCTCAACCCATTTGGTTCTCTTGGAAACTAATAATTAACTATTAATGTTCTTGTCACTTTGGCGATAGGAACTTCCTTTTGTTTGTATCTTGTCACCAAACCCAACACATCAAACCCAAAAAAAATCAACTGCCAACACAAATTTTGAAAATTAAGATGATGCCCCTGCATCAGACTCCCTAGGGGACAAAAGTCATGTGCTCCTGCACATGTGGTGATTCTGCAAACTCACTTTCCCATATGCTTCCACTTCTTCCACAATTTCTCTGGCCCATATGCCACTTCTCTCCAACATTTTTGTGCAACACTGTGGGTTACCCTCATGAGACTATCTTCATCAATTACTGTCCACTTCCAATCTTTGATCATCCTTTCATCCCCATAAAACACTCCATGAACAAATGAAAAGACCTCCATTTCCTCAACATCATCAACACTCTCCAACTCAATGTCATACTCAATGTGTTCATCCAACATCCTTCCCAACCACTCTTCTTCCATTGCCAACTGCTACAACAAATCATCTTCATTTTTATCTTCAATTTCATGACCCCCAACTTTCATAACATAATCTACAGATATTACTCCAACAACATTGGCAGCAATCTTTTCATTCCACTTCTTTTCTATTTCTACTAATTGCTTCCACATATCATCCTCATTGGATTGAGTTGTTGCTCCCCCACTATCCTCATCATTTGTTGTTGCTCTTTTATTCAAATCTGTATTTTTTGCTTCATTTGACACTGTTGTCCTCCTTGGCAATTGAATACTTTTGTCCAATTATTTCTCTACTTTCATGTCACACTTGAAATTTTCAATCTGCCTTTTCCTACCTTTTCTCTTCTGATACTTATTCCTTCTCATCTCCTTTTCATCCAACAACCTCCACATGTTTTCCTCATTTTTATAAATTTCATTCAAATCCTCATCAACCTCGTCATCAAAATCAAATTGCCTCTATTTCACCCTGCATATATCATGCTTCTTCTTCTCAATTGTTGCTACACACCCTTGTTCTTTACTCTCTTTTTCATCTTCAACCATTACTCTTTGTTCTTGGGGCTAGTTCTCCTCTTCATGATCCCAACTTTCAAACTTTGTCTTCTTATCAATACAATTGTTTGTTGTTGCTTGTTTCACCACCCATATTTATTATTGGACTGTTGTCCCTTTATCATTGCACTTGTGCTCCTCAATGCATAATAAGCTCCCTTATTAAAGACATCACCTCTATGCCATCTTGCCTACCAATTTACCCTCAAATCTGGTATCCACTTACTCCTTTTCCTATCTTGCATCCTTTGCACCTACTTGTTAGCACCAACACAATCCACAACATCTACTTCTTTACACTTAAAATGTTGCCCCTCAATAATCTTCTTCTTTTGCCAACATGGAACTATGTACCCATGATTAGTCACTTTCCTTTCTTTTTATTAACTTGCTCACTCACCTTTGTTCTCCTATCAACATGATCAAAATTAATATTTTCCTTTCCATCTTCAGAACTAATTTCAACATTATGAGTTTCCTTTACCTATTATCCCACATTGCATCCACCTACATTGGCTTCTTTGACTTCCATTTTCTCCTCTTCATAAGCATCTGGTACTACATCTACACCCTCTTCCAAGGCATTATAAAATGTTGGGGCTGCCTTCACATCTTCCTCATCATACTTGAACTCTTCAACATCAATCTTCTCTTCATTCTCAAGTACTCTACATTGTACCTTTGCTGCAAGGTCTCATTCTTGACCTTTCCTATCGCATTCTCCATACCTACATTGTAATGAACCCCCTTCTGAGTTGCTTAAGATTTATCCTAAAAACATCAATATACTTATGGAATAAGAAATCTAACAAAAATAGTAACTTGGGCATAGAGAGGAAACAAATAAAAAAAACCTTTCTTATTTCTAGTTGTTATTTATGAAATATGTGCAACTAAGCTAAAGAATCTAAAAAATACAAAGATATAAGCCATTGAATTACCACCTTTGGCCATTCAACTCCAGGAGTGAAGCCAGAGAATGTCTCACAACCAAGGATGCCCTTAGAGCATTCCTTCCAAGCCCGAGAGCGGCCAACCAACACCCGTGGAAATGACCCCCTCGGCGCTCGTTCGCAAATATAGTCATCCAAGGAGGGTGGCCTACTGTGAAGGTTCCCTAGTATCTGCTCTCCATTGGGTGTTAACAACTCTTCTTCTCTCATGAGTTGAATGCAAATATGATAATTCAATGGTGACTGGCTATTTAATCAAATTGAAGCTATGATACATGTTTTATCATTGGCACTATCTATAGTATATTATGTGCAAATTCAATAATAATAATGCTCAAATTTTTGTATGTGAAGGCATACCAATTCGCAGTCCCTAGACAATGCATCTGAGCAAAAGCAAGATGATGATTATTTCTCACAAACTAGACCGACGCTCTTTATGCATAAGTCTTCCCATCGATGCCCTATTTCCTACTCACCACGAACATGAAATACTAAAGGCCACAGGTTAGTATGGGTGGCGTCTCTTAACAAAGAATCACAACTTTAGCTACCAACGCGTCCGTCACCTAGATCATGGTTGAGAATAGTCACAACTTTGAGAGATAAACGCCTTCTTGAAAATTATAATCGCTCGCTAAGGAAGAAACAATTATCTTAAAATCGTAGTTAGATAATATTTAAATTTATAATGTTATTCATTACAAATAAAGTGACATGTTAACAGATTATATTAAAATTTATAATGCTATTCATAAAGTGACGTACTAAAGATAATAATTTTATAGCATTCAAATATAGAATAAACAAGTAAATAATAACAAAGTATTTATTATATCATATGATTATAAAAGAGGGTTATGACAGTCCTCCCTCCTTAAGTTTGCTTGTCCTCAAGCAATTTCAAGTTAGGGTGATCTTTGATCTTAGAGCCTTCCCAAGTAGCACCTTCAGTAGGCAGACTCTTCCATTTGACTAGGTATTCTTGAATAATCTTGTTTCTTAACTTCCTTTCGTGCATATCCAAGACGAGCTCTGGTTCGAGTATCAACTTCCCTTCATTGTCTAGTGGGGGTAATTCTATACTTGGAACAACATGTTGCCCCAAAACTTTCTTGAGGCATGATACAGGAAACACATTATGGATTTTGCTTTGTGAGGGCCTCTCCAATTCATACAACACTTCCCCAATTCGTCTCAAGATCTTGTAAGGTCCATAAAATTGGGGCTTAAGCTTTTCTTTCCCACTGACTTTGATAGAAGATTGTTTGTATGGTTGTAATCTCAAAAAGACCAATTCCCCAACTTCAAAAGTTCGTTCTGTTCTTTTCTTGTCGGCGTACATTTTTTGCTAATTCTGGGCTTGATGCAAGTTATCTTTGAGTGAGTTCATGATGTCCACATTCTGCTGTACAAAATCCTTAGCCCCTGGTACTCGACTATTGGCTCAAATCAAGTCTCCAAAGGAAGTGGCCTCATATCCATATAAGGCTTTGAAAGGACTCACATCGATGGACATATGATGAGTAGTGTTGTAACAATACTTTCCTAAGTGCACCACCTGATCCATCCCTTTTGTTGCCCGATGACATAATTCCTCAAATAGCCCTCCAACCATTTGTTGACGACTTCCGTTTGCCCGTCGGTTTGTGGGTGATAACTGGTGCTTGGGGTCAATGTTGTTCCAGCCAATCTAAATAACTCTTTCCAAAATAAACTAAGGAAATGACTATCTCTGTCACTTACAATATTTTTGGGTAGACCGTGCAATCTAAAAACTTCTTTGAAGAACATATCAACCACCTAAGCAGCTTTGTAATCCGATGATATAGCCATAAAATGAGCATACTTGGTTAGAGGATCCACCACAACATAAATGCAGTCTTTGTTTTGGACCTTTGGTAGACCAGTGATAAAGTCCATGGAAATACTCTCCCATTTTCTATCCAGTATAGGCAAAGGTTGAAGCAACCCTGCTGGAAATACATGTTATTCTTTGTTTCTTTGACATACCATGCATTCTCTAGTATACCTTAGTACATCTTTTTTTAATCCCTTCCATGAAAATATCTCTCTTATTTTTTTGTAAGTTTTGATTTCCCGCTAAAGGGTTATCATGGTAATCCTTCAAAATTGTTGTCTTTACTCTTGATCCTAGGGTAACATATATCTTGTTTTTGTAGAGGATAAGTTCATCTATTACTCTGAATTTTCCATCTTGTATCTTTCCTTCCAAAATACTACTAGAGAAGGTGTCCTTGGTGTATTCAGCCATTGTGTTTTCTTTCCATTTGGAAGATATTGTTGTTAATGATCCCAAGTGGGGTCTTCGAGAGAGGGCGTCTACAACAACATTATTCTTTCCTTTCATAAACTCAATATCAAAGTTATATGCCTGAAGCTTACTTACCCATTTCCATTTTCTATCATTTAAATCCTTTTGGTTAAGAAAGAACCTCAAACTATTGTGATCAATTTTTATGGTAAATTTTCCACGAATAAGATATTGCCAAAATTTTTCCAATGCATGCATTATTGCCAACATTTCTTTATCGTAAACTGAATAGGCTTTTTCTGACTCTTTAAGTTTCCTACTTTCAAAGGCTATGGGGTGCCTTTTTTGCATTAGCACAACACCAATGCCTTCACCTGAGGCATCACAACATAGTTCAAAAGGTGAAGATGAATCTGGTATTGCTAATATTGGGCATGAACTCATGACTTCTTTGAGTTTCTCAAAGGCTGATTGAGCTTCTTTTGTCCAAGTAAAAGCTCCTTTCTTAGTTAAGTCTGTCAAAGGAGAAGTTAGCGTTAAAAATACTTTCACAAATCTTTGGTAATAGCTACAAAGTCCTAAGAAACCCCTAAGGTGTGTAAGGGTTCTAGGCTTGGGCCAATTCTTAATGGCTTCAATTTTTTCTTCATCAACTTTTACTCCTTCTGCACTAATCTTATGGCCTAGATACAAAATTTCTTCCATCCCAAATTTGCACTTGGACATCTTAGCAAATAGAGAGTGTTGTTCAAGTATTCCCAATACTTCATCTATGTGTCTTAAATGTTCTTCCCATGTTTTACTGTAGATTAAGATGTCATCAAAAAATACAAGCAGGAATTTCCTCAATTGTCCCCTGAAGATATGACTCATATAAGACTAAAAGGTGGTCGGGGCATTAGTGAGGCCAAAAGGTAAAACTCAAAACTCAAAATGCCCATAATGACATCTAAAAGTTGTTTTGTGAACATCTTCTACTCTTACCCTTATTTGATGGTATCCTAAACACAAATCTATTTTTGAAAAGTATACTGCACCATGGAGTTCATCTATCAATTCATCAACCCTAGGGATAGGATACCAATTCTTGATAGTTTTCTTGTTGAGTTCCTGATAGTCTATGCACATCCTCATTGTGACATCTTTCTTTTTTACGAGCACTACTGATGACACAAAGGGGCTAGAACTAGGTTGGATGTGCCCCATTTCTAATAATTCTTTTATGGTGTTTTCAATTTCCTCTTTATAACCTCTTGGGTGTCGGTAGGGTGTTGTAATGATAGGTTTCACTCCTTCCTCTAGTTCTATGGTATGCTCAAAGCCCCTCTTTGGAGGCAACCCAAGAGGAATATCCCCGAATACCTTCTTATGCTTCTTTAGGATAGGCTTAATGCCTATGTGAATGGTCTTCTTTTGTGAAGAGGACTTATCAAGTATCATACACTATGTGGCCCATTCACCTTGCCCCTTTTTGACATGATGCAAAACTAAAAAAAAAATAGAAGTAGGGTAAAGTTGTCAACAAATCACTATTTCTTATCAAGATTGATACCAATCTTACTTGATTTTTTTTTCCATTTTCTTGGATGAGACCATCTTTGGAGAGCCATCAACTAATCCTTTGAGGAGGATCTCTTCTCCATTGTGTGAAAAACATAGCTCCAATTTGGGGAGGTCCAGGGAGAACCGTCCCAACGAATGTATCCTTGGAGTGCCTAGGATTACATTTGTATCTCCTAGGTCAACCACATAGAAGTCTTCTTTAGTGGGATGCTTTCCCAAGATTATATCCAATTGAGGAATCTTTTGGTTGCAAGAGGTGGTAGATCCGTTAGCTAAGGCTACTTGAAAACCTTTAAATTCATGAGTTCCAAGTTTCAACCTTGACACGAGGTTTTTATCAATGAAATTGTGGGTTGCTCCACTATCCATAAGAGCAACTACCCTTTTTCCTTGGATCACACTTTTTATGCGAAAAGGATGATGCTTTGAGGCCCTTGAGACAGATGCGAGGGTTCCCTTTTCTTCGTTACTATACTTCATCTTTTTGTTAGGCCTTTTGGATCAATGAAATTGTGGGTTGCTCCACTATCCATAAGAGCAACTACCCTTTTTCCTTGGATCACACTTTTTATGCGAAAAGGATGATGCTTTGAGGCCCTTGAGACAGATGCGAGGGTTCCCTTTTCTTCGTTACTAGACTTCATCTTTTTGTTAGGCCTTTTGGATTCTTCACCCTCTACAATTATTTCGTCTTGACTTTCCCATTCTTCATCATTAGATAGGACTCCCATGTTGCTCGCGAGCTTGACCCCTCTTCCTACAATAAGTAAATAAATGTTCAACACACTTCACAACTAGTGGATGCTAAAACACACTAAACAAACAAGTTTGAAAATCACTTCAAACAAATAATTGATGTATCTCAAAGTTGAAACAAACACATCATAGAAACAATAAATGCAAACAAAGTGAATGCATGCCGATGTGTCAAAATTTAAACATGCAAAGTAAGTGTCAAAATGGATCAAATATAAATAAATACTAAAATTCAAACCCATGCTTCTTCAATAAACAATAAGTAAATCAATATTCAAACAAACACTTCACAACTAGTGGATGCCAAAACATGCTAAATAAACAAGTTCACAAACAATTAATTTATGCCAAAGTTCAAACAAACACTTCATATAAATAATAAATGTGAACAAAAGTGAATATAAAAAGTATTAAAGTTCAAATATGTAAAGTAAATGCCAAAATGGATCAAATATAAATGAATACCAAAATCCATACCCATGCTTCAATAAACAATAAGTAAATCAATGTTGAAATGTACACTCCACAACTAGTGGATGCCAAAGTGAAACCCACTAAACAAATGAGTTTGAAAGTTACTTCAAACAAACAATCAACCTATGCCAAATCTCAAACACACACACTTTATATAAACAATAAATGTAAACAAAGTGAATGCCAAAGCTTCCAATTTTAAACATGCAAAGTAAATGTCAAGATTGGTCAAATATAAGTCAATGCCAAAATTTACACTCATGCTTCAATAAACAATTTAAGTAAATCAATGTTGAAATGTACACTCCACAACTAGTGGATGCCAAAGTGAAACCCACTAAACAAATGAGTTTGAAAGTTACTTCAAACAAATAATCAACCTATGCCAAATCTCAAACACACACACTTTATATAAACAATAAATGTAAACAAAGTGAATGCCAAAGCTTCAAATTTTAAACATGCAAAGTAAATGTCAAGATTGGTCAAATATAAGTCAATGCCAAAATTTACACTAATGCTTTCAATAAACAATTTGCGTAAATCAATGTTGAAATGTACACTCCACAACTAGTGGATGCCAAAGTGAAACCCACTAAACATGAGTTTGAAAGTTACTTCAAACAAACAATCAACCTATGCCAAATCTCAAACACACACACTTTATATAAACAATGAATGTAAACAAAGTGAATGCCAAAGCTTCCAATTTTAAACATGCAAAGTAAATGTCAAGATTGGTCAAATATAAGTCAATGCCAAAACTTACACTCATGCTTCAATAAACAATTTAAGTAAATCAATGTTCAAACACACACTTCACAACTAGTGGATGTCAAAATGAAACACACTAAACAAACAAGCTTGAAAGTCACTTCAAAAAAACAATTAATAATGTATGCCAAAACTCAAATACATACTTCATATAAACAATAAATACAATCAAAATTTACACATACAATCAACGATAAATACATAAATCCATACTTCATATAAACTCAAATACATACATACATACATACATACATACATACTTCATATAAACTCAAATACAATCAAAATTTTACATACACATACATACATACATGCATACATGCATACATGCATAAATCCATACATACATGCATACATACATACATACATACATACATACATACATACATCCATGGATCGATACATACATCCATACATGCATACATGCATACATACATCCATACATACATGCATACATACATATATACATACATCCATACATCCATGCATCCATACATACATCCATACATCCATACATACATACATTCATGCATACATGCATACATCCATACATCCATACATCCATACATGCATACATACATACATGCATACATGCATACATGCATACATACATACATACATGCACAAATACATACATACATACATGCATACATACATGCATAAATACATACATACATACATACATACATACATCCATCATGCCTACATACATACATATATCCATCATGCATACATCCATCATGCATACATGCATAAATACATACATCCATGCATACATACATACATACATACATACATACATACATCCATACATCCATGCATCCATACATGCGTACATACATCCATACATACATCCATCCATCCATACATACATACATTCATGCATACATTACATCCATACATACATCCATCCATCCAATTTAGATTTACAGCAGATATTCAGAATTTTTCATATTATTTAGTTTCCAGAAATACATTATCCATGTCAATCACATAGAAAGCTCAGAAAAGACTCCTTAACAGTCTAGGGTTTCTCTTTTCAAGGTTGAAATTCCTTTTCTTTTCTGTTTGCCTGTTAGCCCAACTTTCTGTGGCTTGGAGGTTAAAAAATCACTTGAGTGAGCCTTTTAAGTCAAACGATGTCGATATCATAACCTCATATGAACGTAATTCTTAGCCTGTTGGGCTTTTGGTGTGGATTTACATTTACAAGTAAAATATTTGTATTGGTGTGCATTTGGTTCTCACATGTATTCTCTATTTTGTATTTTGCGTTTTTGTTGGAGATGAATACTTTTCTGCATCTTGTATGGCTTCACATCATTGTTGGAAGCAGCTTAGCTGACAAATATATCAAATCTATCACAGGAAAACCAAAACTTTCAATACTGTTTTCTGTACTCTAAAGCATTTGTTTTATATGTAGCCAAATGTTCGGTTGGCAAAGACAGCAGACAATGTAAGCTAAACTATGGAGATCTTCTTGCTATTCTCAGCTTTTCTCTCACTAGCTTATACTCAACCCCATGCAACCTCATACATCATCCTCTACTTCTCCTTGGTTTTATTGCTTCTTATTTTCCTTTACCTGTTTCAAGTGCAAAATGATGGCATACTATTTTGCTTGCTATATTTCTCTTAATATAACTTCTTTGTTTCATGTTCTCTTTACAGTGGCATCATTTTTATTTCCTGGTCATGTGCATTGGTAGATATGGAGATGTGCCCAAAATCCCATCATTTCCTCCCAACTAAGGGCCAGAAGTATTTGAAGGAACATGGATTACTCTGCCTTAAACAAAACACAGGCCTATGTGCTTCTAAAAGAAAAAACAGTTACTTAGTGGATTTCAAATCAGCGTTGGACTTTGCTGTAGAATGTGCTGAGGTAAATCAACGTCTGTTTAGATGTATGTTACATACATAAATTGTATGCTTTGTTTTTTTGTTCGAATGAATAGAGTAATGGATGAGGAGGTGGGAAATATTGCACAATGGTTTTTAGAACAATGCACTGGAAAGTTACCCATGACCATAAATGCTGGGGAGGGCCCTTAGTGTATTTTTATATTACACGTTTCACCCAATTTTTACTTGACAAACCTGATATGGGTTTCCTGCTGAGCTCAATATCTCACCTTTTAACACAATTGGTACAATTCTCTGATTCACTGGCATTTTACTTTTGGATCATTCAATTTAGTTTGTTTTAAAATATTGCAATAATGATCATTGATAATAATGCTGTCGTTTTGTACTTGTAGAGATGGGCATTGTCCAAGTTTGTGGAGCTTTACCTGCTTTGGAAATTCCCCTTGAGAAAGTATGGGCTTGTTCCAAATCACAGCTTTCTGCAAGAGATATCTTCTTGTCAAACTGCAACACTTCCAGACAAATTGTTTCCAAAAGCAGAGGAAGGTTTTATCCAATTTAGAAAAGCATTTACTTGGAGTTTTGCAAGAAAGGGGACTATATTGGATGATGTAACCGAGGTGAAAGCTGACGTTGTGGTATTAGATGATGTAACAAAGCTGGAAGTTAACATTGTGGTACTGGGTACTGGCTATGATGGAGAAAATTGAAGACTTTGTTACCAAAGAAGTTTACAGATGTTCTTGAAAAACCAGAGGATGTTCTTGACAAAAATTCTCATTAGAGCTATGTTACCCCAAGTTTCCAGGATGGTCCAGGATGGGGATGGCAGGGGACGGGGGAATGCGTATCGGGGACGGGGACGGGAGGGAGGCCAATTTTTAGGGAACGGCAGGGGACAGCTATTAAAAAATAGGGAAAATTTAAAAAATATACAAAATTTCAAATATTCATATGATAAAGCAATCATCATATACATCATAGAATCTCAACACATAATATTAGAGTTCAATTGATATTTTCATTTCATAGAAAGCAACAAACAAATTAAGTTTTAACAAAATTTAATTGCATTCATTGGCAATGTGGCATGTGCATATATATTATATAAAAACTGCATCAAAATGTCCAAAGGCTGCAAGTTTCAACTATTAAATCAAAATGACAAAAATATAGAAATATCAAATATGCAGCTGCCCCTAATGATGGAGACTTAACCTTCTTTTGCCCTTTGCTCACTTCTTTTTCCTTCTCTCACTTGGTTTTTTGCAACTGTGCTCTTCTTCTTTCACTCTTCACAATTTCACAAATGAAACAAATGAGTTTTTTTTTTTTGTTTTGAATGATATATTGTTGTTTTTAGGTTTACAGGTTTCACCAAAACAAGGAGGACCCACTGATAGCACGAGAGTTGGATTGAATCATTCACTGACTCAATGCTCTGGGTCTCACTTTCAATAACCCTTGGTGTTGCTGCCTCCACCAAACCTATAGGTTCCCAAAACACTTAGGCACCCCTGGTCTTTGCTGCCAACCTGCTATCAATATCCCAAAACGTTCATTTAGCCTGAATCAAGCATTTCTTGATGCTTCTTTTCCTCTCTGCTCTAACTAGCCCTTAATCAACTAAAGACTAGTCGATCTTCCATTCTGCCCAACCTTGTTACAGGGGTGTGAATTTGTTTAGTTGTCTTAAAAATCACTAGCAATAGTGTTCTTGTCCTTGCACAATCACTCTTTCCTCTATTGCTACCTCAAAAACCCTAGGGTTTTAGGAGGGTTTATAGCCATAGGCCCTATTTGGCCTTTTAACCAGGGTTTGAGGTTATTTCACCTTCCAACTCTATGGATACCCAAAGCAAAACAAGAAAAAACCTTGGCTCAAATATGGAGCACTCCAAGATTTACACGAATTCTGACCCTCTCTGCCATATACAGGGTTAAAGCTGATTTCAATGTCTTTTAGAGCTTTCAAGCCTTTTCTTGGACATTCAAAGAACTCTCCTCAATCCTACAACCACCAAATTGAAATACTAATGACTCACACCTCTTGTCATACCCTTAAAAGATCCCTACAATCTTTATTCAAACTGTATTGAATAGATTTCATCACCCCTGCGTTGGAGCTGTGCAAAACAATGTTCTTTTCCTAACCGGGCATCAATGCTCGCCTAGGAACTAGTCTCTTTGCATGCTATCCAATATTCTATAGTTTCCTACTTCTATTTTATGTACAGCAATGGAGTCTAACTTCATTTCCAATGAACTCATGCTTGAGGACAGTGGTAATGCCGCTAAAACTCCATTATCCTATCTTTACCAGTCAGAAATTAATACTTAAGAAAAGACACAGAAAATAAAAACCCTACAACGAATAAAAGACAATTCCTACGCTATTTCAATGCTTTAAAAACAATCACAATACATACTCCACGTTTCAAGATTACTTTTCAATGCATTCTTTTGCAGAAAGAAATAAGGAAACAGAGTAAACTATAACTTTTTACGCAGAAAACTGATATTTTTCTATTTTCCAAAAAGGCTGCCACCGTAAAAACATCCATCAACCTCAAACATGGTCGAGGCTTTCTTTTCCAACACTCAGAAACCGTTAGGTTTTCAGTTTCGGGCTTAAAAGTGGAGAAAAAATGTTTTTTCGAAAACACACTGTGTTTTGCGATTTTCACCAAAACCTAAGGAAACGCCTACAAAATGATTCCTAATTTATTAAAAATTAAACCTAAGCTTCAAGAAGGTCCCCTTACACCTTATCAATGGTGTATTAGACCGTACACAACAAAACAAAGAGATTAAAAACATTACATTAAAATTTATGCTTGTATTGTGATACTTGTATTTTGGGTGCTCCTGCACCATTCTCCCCCTCTTAGCATGAAGACGAAGAACTGGCAGGTGGTATCAGTTTCAGGTCAATTCCAAGCTTCTTGAATTGATCCTCTTGTACCCATGTAGCCTCTGAGTCAGGTTTGCTCTTCCACTTGATAAGGTGCTCCATGTATACCTTATTCCTTGTTGACTTTTTCACCCTAGACTCCAAGACCTTCTCTGCCTGAGCTTTCTCTTGACTTGGAAGGGGTATATTACTGATATCCTGAAAGATTTCCTGACTGTTCTGAAAGTCATCATTGACTATACCCTTGTACCTAATCAAATCAGCAATGTTGAAGACTGGAGATATACCCAAATCCGATGGAAGTTCCACCTTGTATGCATTCTTTCCATACTTAGCTATCACCTTGCATGGTCCTACCCGTTTCATTTGCAATTTGGTGGCCATCCCCTTCTGTAATCTGGATTTGTTGAGGTGAACCATCACATAATCACCCACCTGGAACTGCACATCTCTTCTTGTCTCATCAACTTTGTTCTTCAACTTTTGTGTTGCTGATGTGATTGTTTTCTTAACTTGCTCATGAATCTCCTTCATGGTTTGAGTGAAGTCTTCTGCATGTCCACTCCTATTCTCCATTGTTCCCAGGTCTCTGAGCTCACAAACTCCTCTTGGATGCATCCCATACACAACTTCAAATGGGCTTTTTCCTATAGTTTTGTTCACACTATCATTGTATGCATATTCTGCTTGGGAAATCACCATATCCCAGGTCTGCCCATATTCCTTTGTCAAGCACCTCAATAGGTTACCTAACACTCTGTTAACCACCTCGGTTTGACCATCGGTCTGAGGATGGTAAGCTGATCCAAATGATAAATTAGTTCCCAATCTGCTCCATAGTGTTTTCCAGAAATGACTCATGAATTTTACATCCCTATCTGAGACAATGCTCAATGGCAATCCATGGATTCTCACAACTTCCCTAAAAAATAGATGGGCAATATAGCTTGCATCATGTGTGGTCTTGCAAGGAATAAAGTGACTCATCTTGCTAAATCTGTCCACAACTACAAAAACACTATCAAAACCAGATTTAGTCTTGGGAAGACCCACCACAAAATCCATACTCACACACTCCCATGGTCTGTTCGGAATAGGCAAAGGCTGATATAACCCAGCATTGCTAGCTCCCCCTTTGGCTCTCATGCAAACGACACACTGTTCAACATACTTTCTGACATCTCGTGCTAACTTAGGCCAATAGTAAAACCTTTGTACCAGCTCTAAAGTTTTGTTAATACCAAAATGCCCACTAAGACTGCCATTGTGTTTTTCTTGGATTAGATTTTCTCTCATTGATCCTCTTGGGACACACAACAGATTGCCCTTGAATAACAACCCATTTTGCAATGTATACTCAGCATATTGACTGTGAAAATGATTTGCAAAGTCTGAACATACCTTGTAGGCTTCGGAAAAGTCTTCGTCATCACCATAGAGATCCTTAAAACTTTCCAATCCTATGCTTTTCAGCTGTATCTCTTGGACTGTCAACATCCTCCTGCTTAATGCATCTGCCACTTTGTTTTGCTGTCCCTTCTTATGCTTAATGGTAAATGTGAAAGCTTGAATGTACTCCATCCATTTCAAGTGCCTATTGCTTAACTTCTCCTGGGTATTGATATAACTAAGTGCTTGGTTATCCGTGAAGACCACAAACTCTTTGGGCAGCAAATAATGTCTCCATTTCCTAAGGGACTGCACTAAAGCATAAAGTTCCAGGTCATAGGTGGAGTATTTTTGCTTAGCTTCATTAAGTTTTTCACTAAAGAAGGCTACAGGCCTACCTTCTTGGCTAAGGACTCCTCCTACTGCTACTCCACTTGCATCACACTCAACTGTAAACAATTTATCAAAACTAGGCAATAACAAGATAGGTTGTGTTGCCACTTCTTTTTTCAACTTTTCAAACCCTTTATCAACCTCTAAAGTCCACTTAAACTTTGTTTTCTGACCACCCTTGATTGTATCTAACACTGGTGCACATATACCACTAAAATTCCTTATAAACTTCCTATAAAACTGAGCCAAACCATGAAAACTCCTTACCTCAGTTGCTGTGGTTGGTGTAGGCCAGTTTAGGATAGCTTCTACCTTACTTGGATCCATCTTCAACGTTCCTTGAGATACCACAAAGCCTAGATACACAAGCTCTTGTTTGAAGAACTCACACTTCTCAAGGTTGATTGCCAATTGTTCTTCTTGCAACCTTTTGAGCACCATCTCTACATGCTTCAAATGTTCTTCTGCTGTCTTACTGAAAATCAGTATGTCATCCAAGTAGACTACCACAAAAATCCCTGTGAAATCTTTAAGCACCTCATTCATTAGTCTCATGAACGTGCTAGGGGCATTCAAGAGGCCAAATGGCATCACTTTCCACTCATATAAACCATCGTTTGTCTTAAAAGTTGTCTTCCATTCATCACCTTCCTTAATTCTAATTTGGTGATACCTGCTCTTAAGATCTAGCTTAGTGTAAAACTTTGCACCTCCAAGGCAATCCAATAAATCTTCAATCCTAGGTATTGGAAATCTATACCTAATTGTGATTCTATTTATTGCTCTAGAATCAGTACAAAGTCTCCATTTACCTCCTTTTTTTGTTGCCAAAACAACTAGGACTGCACATGGACTAATACTCTTTTGAATCAGACCTTGATTCAGCAACTCTTCCACTTGTCTAGCCACCTCTTTGTTCTGCTCAGGGGTCAGTTTGTATGCTGCTTTGTTAGGCAATGAGGCTCCAGGTATGAAGTCAATTTGATGACTTATTGCTCTCTTGGGTGGTAGAGTTGATGGTGTTCCATCACTCACTATGCTCTTGTATTTTTCAAGCAAGTTCTGGACTGCTACTGGTAACACTGCCCTTTCAGCCTTTTTCTCTTCTTTGGGCTGCATCATAATCACATACCCTTCATTCCCTTGGTGTAGGTCCTTGATGAACTCTTTACCACTACTCAACATGATATTAGGAACCTTGGACTGCCCTTCATCTTCCTCAATCAAGGATTGCAACTTGAGGGTTTTTCCATCCTTCGTGAACTCAATGGTGTTCTCCTTTCCATGATAAACAACACCTCTATCATATTGCCATGGCCTGCCAAGAAGAAGATGGCATGCATCCATGGGCAGTACATCACAAATCAGCTTGTCTTTGTAGCCTCCAATCGAAAATTCCACTGTAACCTGCTCATTCACTAAGACACTTTGCCCTTTATTCAACCATGTGACTTTGTAGGGATTAGCATGAGGTACCTTCTACAATTTTAACTTATTTACTACCTCCTCAGATATTATATTGTCCATAGAACCAGAATCTACAATGACCTTGCATACCTTTCCCAATATCTTTCACCTTGCTCATAACAAACCTCTCCTTTGCTTGGGTTCTTCCTTGACCGGTTGTCTGATCAAAACCCTATTGAACATCAGATTTTCACCTACTTCTGATTCTATCTGACTGATCTCAGGTGTCTTTACACTCACGGTGTCCTCTTGTGCATAAGCTACTCTTTTCTCATTGCTAGATGAAGCTTTCTTCGGGCACCTATAAGCTGGATGGCCTAGCTGATTGCAGTTATAACACTTCATGGTGGCAAAGTAAGAGTTACTTCTACCTGCTCCTCTACCTCTGTTTGAACCTCCTTGAGGTCCTCTTCCTCTATTAAAACCTCCTCTTGATGAGGTTTCACCTCCATACTTAGTAAGCTTTGATTCTCCTTGGCTTCTTTGGTCACCACCTCTTCCTTGGTAACCTCCACGCTGTCCTTTTTGATCTCTGCCTCATCCTCTGTCCTTCAAGGACTGATCATGCTTCCTTTTATTCCTCTCTTCAATCTTGTTAGCTAGCTGATAGCATTGGTGGACTGTCTTGGGGCTGAGAAAAGCCATCTCTTCCTGTATATTCCACTTCAAACCATTGAGGTATCTAGCTACTTTTAGGCTCTCATCTTTTGCCACATTTGATCTCAAGCAAAGCTTCTGAAACTCTTCCGTGTAGGTGTTTACATCTTGGTCTTTTTGTCTTAAACTCTGTCTCTTCTTGTGGAGCTGAATTTCATAATCATCTAGCATATAGGCTTCTTTCACTTTAGCAACCATTCCTTTCTAGGTTGATATGGGCTGCTTACCTTGTTTCTCCCTTTCAGTCTAGACAAACTTCCACCAAGTTAACGTTGATCCTCTCAACCTTGATTTTGCAACCTTCAGCTTTTGTGCTTCTATGACTCCATCACATTCGAAGTGATTCTCCATGCCATCTATCCAGTCCAATACCAGATTAGGATCCATCTTTCCATGGAATAGTGGTACACCCTCGAGTCCTTTTCCACTTAGTGCTTTTAATGCCTTCAGGAAAGGCTCCTCTTCCAAGACAGGGTCAGGTTCAGGGACTTTGTCCTCCTCTGCAATCTCTTCTTCTTTTGGCACTTTGCCTTCCAGTTTCACCTTGTTTAGTGCTACTTCAAGCTGCTCTATCCTTTCCTTTAAAGATTTATTATCCTCTTCTTGCTCTTCAACCATCTTTGCTAACTGTGCATTCGTCACCATTTTTGGCGGCTCACTTAACTCAACTTCCTCTGACATATAAGCTGCTGCTTCAAAAATCTTTCACTGCTCTGATACCAATCTAATAGAACGAGGGGATTGAATCATTCACTGACTCAATGCTCTGGGTCTCACTTTCGATAACCCCTGGAGTTGTTGCCTCCACCAAACCTATAGGTTCCCAAAACAATTTGGCACCCCTAGTCTTTGCTGCCAACCCTACTATCAATATCCCAAAATGCTTATTAAGCCTAAATCAAGCATTTCTTGATGCTTCTTTTCTTCTCTACTCTAACTAGCCCTTAATCAACTAAAGACCAGTCAATCTTCCATTCTGCCCAACCTTGTTGTAGGGGTGTGAATTTTTTTAGTTGTCTTAAAAATAACTAGCAATAGTGTTCTTGTCCTTGCACAATCACTCTTTCCTCTATTGCTGCCTCAAAACCCTAGGGTTTTAGGAGGGTTTATAGCCATAAGCCCTATTTGGCCTTTTAACCGGGGTCTAAGGTTATTTCACCTTCCAACTCTGTGGATACCCAAAGCAAAACAAGAAAACATCTTGGCTCAAATATGGAGCACTCTAATATTTACACGAATTCTGACCCTCTCTGCCATATATAGGGTTAAAGCTGATTTCAATGTATTTTAGAGCTTTTAAGCCTTTTCTTGGACATTCAAAGCACTGTCCTCAATCCTACAACCACCAAATTGAAATACTAATGACTCACACCTCTTGTCATACCCTTAAAAGATCCCTACAATCTTTATTCAAACTGTATTGAATAGATTTCATCACCCCTGCGTTGGAGCTGTGCAAAACAATGTTCTTTTCCTAACCGGGCATCAATGCTCGCCTAGGAACTAGTCTCTTTGCATGCTATCCAATATTCTATAGTTTCCTACTTCTATTTTATGTACAGCAATGGAGTCTAACTTCATTTCCAATGAACTCATGCTTGAGGACAGTGGTAATGCCGCTAAAACTCCATTATCCTATCTTTACCAGTCAGAAATTAATACTTAAGAAAAGACACAGAAAATAAAAACCCTACAACGAATAAAAGACAATTCCTACGCTATTTCAATGCTTTAAAAACAATCACAATACATACTCCACGTTTCAAGATTACTTTTCAATGCATTCTTTTGCAGAAAGAAATAAGGAAACAGAGTAAACTATAACTTTTTACGCAGAAAACTGATATTTTTCTATTTTCCAAAAAGGCTGCCACCGTAAAAACATCCATCAACCTCAAACATGGTCGAGGCTTTCTTTTCCAACACTCAGAAACCGTTAGGTTTTCAGTTTCGGGCTTAAAAGTGGAGAAAAAATGTTTTTTCGAAAACACACTGTGTTTTGCGATTTTCACCAAAACCTAAGGAAACGCCTACAAAACGAGTTTCCATTTTATTTTAATTTTACCTAAGCTTCAAAGAGGTCCCATTACACCTTATCCATGGTGTTTTAGACCGTACACAACAAAACAAAGAGATTAAAAACATTACATTAAAATTTACGCTTGTATTTTGATACTTGTATTTTGGGTGCTCCTGCACCAGCCCCCACACCCCTTTACTTTTTAATAATTTTGTGTTTTTAAAAAAAAAAATCAATTTATAACTTGTTGGGCCATACAGGATGGCTAGTCATCCCCGATACAGTTGGGAGATGTCCAGGCATCCCCTGGCTGTACTGGGGATGGCTAGCTGTCCCCTGCCATTCCCTATGTTTTGACAGACGTGCTTGGGACATTTCCGAATTTTTTTGGCCAATCAAGGATGGCACAGGGACGTTTCCGAGGCATCTCCGGGATGTTTCCAACCGGGGACGCCTCTAGATATGCTGGGTATGCGTCCCGGGTTACATAGCATTGGAGTCAACCATGACGATGAGTAATAAGAAAAACTGAAACAGGCATCCCTTGGCCGTACTGGGGATGGCTAGCTATCCTCTGCCATTTCCTGTGTTTTGACAGACGTGCCTGGGACATTTCTGAATTTTTTTGGCCAATCGGGGATGGTGCAGGGACATTTCCGAGGCATCCCCGCGTCTCCGGGATGTTTCCAACCGGGGACGCCCCTAGATATGCTGGGTACGCATCCGGTTTACATAGCATTGGAGTCAACCATGATGATGAGTAATAAGAAAAACTGAAACACCCACTATATAAACCAAAATGTGTAAGGTAAGCTATAGGATTGATGAGAAAGCTGTACTTATGCTGAACTCTCTCCCAAGATGGCATATTTCTCGTCTGTCATGCTGGAGCAGCTCAAAGTAAACAAAGATTTAGACAAACAATTAAATAGTCTCCATGTTCAGCTCAAAGCTCTTGAAGGAAAAAGTGAAAATATGGCTTCTAAGATTGATAAGATTGCTCAAGTCTCCCCTAATCTGTCCTCTCTCAGCAACACCCATACTTGAGGAATATTGTTCCTCTTCTTGCCTTGTTCCCGTCTGAAGTTCTGTTGAGCTACCTTGTTGTCTGCTGGGCAGCTTTTTGTCTGTTGTTGATCAACAGGTGCTGATCCTCTGTTGTGTTATTGTAATCTGTACTGTTGTATACAGTATTATTCAGCCTATTTAACCTATCATTTTCAGCTTAACTTCAATATATAAAAAATAATTAAATCTCATTGCAAATCTCTTGGCCAATAGTATATCTTATAAGAGGAATTTTAATCTCAGCAATCATAGATTTTATTGATTAATACTAAATAGCAATATGGGATTTCAGTACATTGTCTCACACACAGAAGAGGAGGAAAAATATTGTAATCTGAAAATGATTTCTACACCTTCATGTAATCAAGATTACTGTATGGAGAAAATAGTTCCTGAAACCAGTTCTTTTTTCTCAATGGTTTCCATCCCATGTCTCTACAAAGATTGTCGTTGTCTGATATCTGAAAAGTGGCAAGACAGGTTTTCCAATAGAAGGGTGTAATTCTCTTCATAAATTTCTCCTGCCTATCTGTGTATGCCTCCATGTCCTTGATACTGGGTAGCACAAATTTGCCCGATAGAAAATAGGCCAGCCATTGAGATCGGATCTCAGAAGTATGAAGATTTGATAGACTCTCTGGATAGCCCATGATTGCCATTTGAGGGATGTTTGGATGAATGAGACCCCTGTGTACAAGAGATGACTGCTTCAGGCTTTTAGGGCTTCAAATATGTCAACTGAATCTCTAGACAAATATATAGAAGAAAATAGCCACAGTTAATACCAAACCTGTACAAAGGTACTACATCCTTTGGTTTTTCAAGAACATCTGCAAACTTCTTTGGAAGCAAAGTCTTCAATTTCTTTTCCCCATCATAGCCAGTACCCAAAACCACCACGTCAGCTTCCACCTCTATTGCATCATCTAGTATAATCCCCTTTCTTGAAAAACTCCAAGTAGATGCTTTTCTAAATTGGATTAGGCCTTCGTCTGCTTTTGGAAACATTTTTTCTGGAAGTGTTGCAATTTGACAAGAAGATATCTCTTGAAGAAAGCTGTGATCTGGAACAAGCCCATACTTTCTCAAGGGGAATTTCCAAAGCAGGTAAGACTCCACAAACTTGGACATTGCCCATCTCTACAAAATGAAAAAGGTATTATCATTATTGCAATATTTTGAAACAAACTAGATTGAATGATCCGAAAGGAAAACAACAGTGAATTAGAGAACCATACCAATGGTGCCAATAGGTGAGATATTGAGCTCAGCAGGAAACCCCTATCAGGTTTGTCAAGTAAAGATTGGGTGAAACGTGTACCATAAAAATATATTAAGGGCACTCCCCAGATTTTATGATCATGGGGAACTGTCCAGTGCACTGTTCTAAAAATCATTGTGCAAGATTTGCCACCTTCTCCTTCCAAAAGAATCCATCCATCAGTCCATCCATTCAAATAAAAAGTAAAGCATACAAAATATTTATGTCAAATAAGATCTAAACAGACCTTGATTTGCCTCAGCACATTCTACTGCAAAGTCTAACGCTGATTTCTGAAATCCAATAACTAAAACTCTTTTTCCTTTTAGAAGCTCATAGGCCTGTGTTTTGTTTAAGGCAGAGTAATCCATGGTATGCAAAACTTTTCCTTCAAATACTTCTGGCCCTTTGTTGGGAGGAAATGATGGGATTTTTGGCAGATCTCCATATCTACCAATGCACATAACCACGAAATCAAAATGATGCCACTGTAGAGAGAACAAAAAACAAAGAAGTTATATTAGGAGAAATATAGCAAGCAAAATGGAATGTTATCTTTCCGCACTTGAAACAGGGAAAGGAAAATAAGAAGAAATAAGAGCAAGGAGAAGTAGAGCATGAGGCAATTATTGTTTTTTTATGAAGCTGTGTATAAGCTAGTGAGAAAAAAACTCAGAATAGCAAGATCTCCATAGCTTAGCTTACATTGCCCACTGAGTTTGCCTACCTAACATGTAGCTACATATAAAACCGATGCTTTAAATTACAGAAAACAGTATCAAATTTTACTATTTTCCTGTGATAAATTTAATATAAATGTCAGTAAAGCTACTTCCAACAATGATGTGAAGCCATACAAGATGCAGAAAAAAATTCATCTCCAACAAAATACAGCATACATGTGAGAACCACAAATACATTAATACAAATATTTTACTTGAAATACAAATCCACACCTCAAACCTAACAGGTTAAGACAATTATGTTCATAGACCACAGCGATGAATTGCTGGTGGTGAATTGTATGTGCAATGAATATGTCACGACAATGAATTGTTGACGGTGAATTGTTGGGATGAATTTCTGGTGGTGAATTGATATCTACATCATTTGATTTGAAAGCCTCACTCAAGCAGAGTTTTTAATCTGCAAGCTACAGAAAACTGGGCTAACAGGCAAACGGGGAAAAAAAAGGAATGCCAACTTCGAAAAGACAAACCCTAGACTGTTAGGGAGTCTTTTCTGAGCTTTCAACATGATTGACATGGATAATGTATTTCTGGAAACTAAATAATATAAAAAAATCTGAATATCTTCTGTAAAGTCCGATCGGTAACCCAACGGGCGCACCATACAATTATATATTCACCGTCTCAGCAAGTGGTGATCAATTTAGCAGTCACTACTAAAAGAAATCCAACATCTTGGTCAATCAACATGGTCTAAGACGATGCAAAGATGGAAAAACAATTTGAAAAAAAGAACAAACAATCCACAATATAATAGATATTTCAAAAAGAGGGAACTTTTCTTACTACCTCAATGGAACCTCCATTCCTCTTCTGAACACCAACTTCCCAAGCTCTACCCTCTGTATATGGGCCTCCATTCTTACTCCACAGTCCACTACATTCCATGCTCTCTTCGCCAATATATTGAATACCCACTACTTTGGAATTGAAATGGATGCGATCCACCAGTTCGAAATTCTCCGCATAGCTGTTCAAATATTCCATAACCTGGGACTGTGTGGGTAATCGGTCAGTAACATGACTTGGCCATGGAAAATCAGTGAACTCGTAGGCAGGACGGGGAGTCTGCAGCGTTGTTGATGCAAATGTTTCCCTCCACACTCCTCCAATTCCTTCCTTGGCTTCGAATACAGTGAGATTCACATCTATATTAAGTAAATATTTGAATGCAAGAATTCCACTGATTCCTGCCCCTATAATGCACACCTTTCGGCATCCACTCCTGCTCTCATTTTCTGGACAAAAATTCTCATTGGAGTTATTCATGACTCTGACTACTAAGGAAAACTGGAACACCCACTATATAAAACAAACTGCATAAGGTAAGCAATAGGATTGGTGATAAAGCTGTACTTATAGTCCAGTGAAGGGGATGGCTGAACCAAATAGTCAATAAACAGGAAATTAAAAAGTTTCCAATATCAGAAAAACTGTAACACCCAATACCTACGTTGAAATAGTCAGCATCGTGGAAGAAAATGCTTATCCACAAATAACTTATCAGAATGAAATTCTTGCTGACTGCAACTGAAACTGTATGAACAAATTGTATTCCATTTCAAAGATAACTTTTTAGACATCTACAGTCTACCATTGTGTAATACCATTTTTAATAGCAATTCTAACTCTATCATCACACTAATTTATCTCTTATATGAAATTGGCTGGTAGATTGTATTGTATGTCTTATATTGGTAGATTGTATTGTATGTGTCTCATATTAGATTTGTATTATTGCTGCTCACACACCAGCAGTTCTTTGAATTCAATTAAAAAAAACTTCTATTTTTTATATAAAATTCTTCTGATTGCAACTGAAATTGTATTCTATTTTAAAGATTATTTTTTATTAGACACCTAAAATATATCATTATCTTAACACTATTTTTAATATCAATTTTAACTCTATCATCAAATTAATTATATTTTATATTTATTTAATTAGTTAAATGGGCTTAACCATATTAATGATTGGAATTTAGTGGACCAGGGTCAGTTACCCTCAGATTTGTCTCAACAATTGGATCATTTGGTGGAGCTTGATAGGGCTATGTCATGCCCTTGCTTTGTACTTCTTGTTTTAATAAAAAAATTACCCCTCTTTTATGAAAGGCTATTTATTTGGATTTCCATATCATTAATTATTTAAATAATGCTATTGTTTAATTAAATAATTTAAGGTCTCCTTTCATTTTTTTAACTAAATAATTAAATCCATTTCCCTAGTCTAATATCCACTTCTATCCATCATCCACAAATAAATAAATTAAAAATTCAAATAGTCACACAATTAATTAAAAGACAAAATTCAATCACCTAATAAATCTTTGCCATCCATTTCATCACGTATTTAAATCTCCATCATTCAAATAAACACAACCTTAAAAAAAATCTAAAATCTTCACTCAATCTCAACCCTTCATCCGTAATTAATCTCAACCATTCAGATAATAATAACCCTAAAATTAACCAAAAATCATCCTAAATCCTAGTCATACACTTGCATCAATCTCACCATCCCTTATTAGCTTGCCCTACAAACTAATGAATCATAATCCTCCATTTTAATCAAATATTAACCATCCATCCTTCATCAACAATCTATAAATAAATCCTCACCCTTAATCAAACTATGGAGTTAATGTTTATAGGCACATGCTACTAAAATATAATGTTATGTTTTATTGTTGTATTTCATCCTTATTTATGCCTTTTTTGTGCTATGAGAGGTGTTAGCTTAATTTAGATTAGGTTTTGTATTTCTAATGCATGATGCTTACTTTGAGACCATATTTTAGCTATCACATTTTTGGCATGTCTTGATTGGAGGTAAAAAATGGGTTTTGAAGGGCCCCAGAACCCTTTACAAAAGAAAGCAGCTGAAAGAAAAAGAAAACAACAATACGCAGCAATCAGGCCAATAACCGCAAACCAACAACCAAAAAACAACCAAAATAAGGCAGCCAACCAACACCACTACATATTGTTCAGAATCTCAATAGCCTCCATTTCACTAGCAGCCATCTTCTACACATTATCCACAGTATCAGACACCTCTAAACCAGAGGCCCCACCCTGAGCTTTCATTCTATTTCTAGTTCTAGCCCCCGACCCGCCAATTTTTACCTCACCACTCAAAACACTACCTTTAACACCACCCTTTTCACCAGCGCATTCCACATCCAACAACTTACCCACAACAGCAGTATCATCAACAAACACAATATCATTTCTCTTTTTCGCAGTAATCACAGGGGAGATCACCTTGGTAGAGTCAGAAATAGCCAAACCTTAGGGACATCTCCACTCTTCATCACAACATTCCACATTTTATCAATTTTATACTCAAGGGATAAGATTCTCCCTTCCAAGTTTTGTTTCCAATTGATGGTTTCCTCCGCCACAGTATTAGCCACAGTATTAAGAGAGTCCATCAGATCATCAATTTGGCTTTGGACAAAAGGATCCTCAACTTTACTAGCAATACCTCTAATTCTAACATTAGTCTTGTTAATCTCATGGAAGAACCACTTAAAAAGTTTAAATAACACATTAGCACTATCACGAGCCGAACCTAGCACACCAACATCCTCTTTGTCAAAGTTCTCAATCCCTTTCCCCATAGCAACATCCTCATCAGAAGGACTGACATGAACCTTATCAGCAGAAATATCCTTTCCTTTGCCAACGGAGACAAGAGTCTTCATCTTTCGAATGGAGCAGGCGATTTCCTCTGCAACAACCTTCCTTTTCATTAGCCTATCCACATTTGCTTTGCTAGTTCCCACAATATGTCCTCCACCCTCAGTCCTTTCCTTCCCCTGCTTCTGCATCCCAATGTCAGCACCCAGAAAAGCCTCACCAAAGATACCTCCAGCAAGGGAAAGAGTGAAACCCTTCTCCAAGAGTTGGCCAGCAGTTCTCAACACCCTTCTCTTTCGGCTCCCATCCTTAGTCTCCTACATATGTCTAGTTGTTGGGGGAGGAGAGGAAGCTTCCCCATAAAGTTCATTTTTGTCCTTAACCCCCTTAGAATGAACATTCGTTGCCACCTCATCACTGCATGTCGTATAGCCCTCTTTGTCATCCAACTTCCTTTTCCCAGTCTTACCTGGAACAGGGGAATTGGGGCCCTCTTCAAAAAAGGCATACAAATCCGAGACATAATCAACATCATTATCCCTATTAGACTTAGACTCTTTGTTCAAAATAAGCGTCCTCTTCTTAGATTTTTTACAAACCCTTTCCTCTTCTGACACTATCTCATAACCCTCCCAGGGTTTATCAATATCTTCCTTCGAGGACACAAGAGGTTTTTTCACCTCATGAACTTTGATGTGTTCATAGATCAGGAGAATTAACCCCACATGTAGGATAGGGTTTCTAGGGTTTTTCATATGATCCTTAATCCCTTAGTCAAGTGACATCAACAAGTAGTATGGAAAGGAAATCCATTTCTTATGCCTGGAATGGTTAAGCAAAAGGAAATGGTAAGTGTTAATCATCGTATACCTGCCTTCCAAGGTGACATACCTCATAATCTCTTCAACAAAATCACGCCATAGCGCTTTTAAGGAGCTCCTCTGATAACCACCACTCTTTGCCATCTTCAAATTAGCAGCCTCATTCCCTTTAAAGAAAATAGACATCGCAACCTACGATTCTTTTTTGTCTCTGAACACCTTCATACCATGCATAGCCAAGCCAGTAATTTGAGCTATGAATTCTTCATCAACCATGACTTCCCTTCCACCCAAACTTAGGGTTCTTTCATTCCACCCTCGAGCAACCAAATCAGTGACCTAGGGGTTGTTACCATGCAGTTTCTCCATATATGAAGTTAAGCCACCCTTCTCTAAAATCTCCCACACCTCCTTCTTCTGTGAAGCAGAAACGCAAGACTTAGGCTCAGCATGGTTTTTGTCCCCATCCATCACATAATACTTAACAAACAGAGGCCAAGCACAATGCAAAAATCTCAGGAGAATAATGCAGATACCACTTAGAGCAGAATTATAAAACAAAAGACTCTGGAAACTAATACGAATATCACCCAGAATCCATGCGAAGCCAGCAGAAGGACATATACGAAATGATGAACTTGAACTCCGGTCCATGTGAAAGTCGTCCCCCATACTTAAAACTTGAGCATCCTCATTGATAATATTAGGCCACGAGATCAAGGACATGCACAACTCAATACAACATAAGATCAAAAGCAGCTTGAGATTAGCATCCATTGTTAATAATAGTCATTGCCTCAAAAGGAATAGGATCATTTAAATCCCACTCCTTTCTTTCTCTAACACCAAAGTTAGCGAAGAAATCAGCTAACATATTTCCCTCTCTCAATATGTGGGAGATATAACAAGTATCGAAGGAATTGATAATTTCAATAGAATCCCTAACCAAGGCCTCAATAGTCCAAGAAGAAGGTGAAGCATTCTTCAAATTATTTATAATGTTTAGAGAGTCACCCTCCAACCAGACCTTCCTATACCCTTTGCTTTGAGCCATTTTGAGTCCATGATAGGTTGTAGCCGCCTTCGCATAGTGGTTTTTTTGGATTCCCAAAGGGAGCGCCACAGCTCAGATGAGCCTACCATTAGAATTTCTAATCACTCCCCCACATCCTGCAGGTCCCAAATTTCATTTTGCTGCACCATCAAAATTTATCTTAACCCAACCATCTAGTGGTGCCTTCTAAGCAACATCTTCTCTTGAAGATTTCCCTTTAGAGACTGGAAGAGAAATATCACAAGGCAACTTCCACTTTTGAGCAATAGAGATATTATAGGAACAAAGGATAATCTTTTGTCTAGCATAAAAGGAGATCCCAAAAAGAAAGTTTTCCTTAATACCCACACAAATCTTATGAGCCACAGATAAAGCCGAGAGAGAAAAATTTCTAAAAATTATGTTGTTGTGCTCCAACCAAAGCCCCCAAATCATATGAGGCAAAGTGAGAGACCACAAAATCTACAGAGCCGAATTAGATGAGGGGCCAACCCATTGATACCATAAATCTTTGACAGAACCAGGAAACACCCAGCTAAGATTCCAAAGCGAGAGCACATGATTCCAGATCACACCAACATATCTACACCCAATCAACAAATGACAAGTATTTTTCGCTTCCTCTTCACAAAGAAAGCATCTATTGGGCATAACAAAACCTCTTTTAATCAGATTATCAGTAGTTAAAATTTTGTTATGGAAGAATAGCCAAAAGAAAATGTTGACCTTAGGAATCAATCTAGAGGACCAAATAGAGGCCCAAAAAGGAGGTGGGCCAATAAAGGATTCATTGAAATGAAAATCCGAAGCAACAGAGAAGTTACCCGCAGAGGAAGGCTTCCAAACAAACCTTTCAGGAGAAGGGATAAAAGGAATATGAACCAAAGAAATAGCCTTATAAATAATTTCCAGACCAGGGTCCACCTCATACAACTTCCTCCAACAACCTCTGTCAATATAATTAGCAAAAAATCTGCCAAAGTGTCGTACACAGAGGTCCATAAAGGGTTGAGCCCATGGCTCATCCTTTAGAGGCCCACTGCCATACCATTTATCGTCCCAGAACATAATACTCCTCCCATTACCCATCTACCAAAAGAGACCCTTAGCCACAAGCCTTCGAGCCTTCAACATACAATTCCACAGCACAAAACCATATGGAGGATTAAACTCATGAGATAAAAAATCTCTAATCCCATCAACACCATGTAAGTATTTTCTCCAAGCAATTTTCACCCACTCACTTTTGGCTAGCAAGAGATTCCACAACTGTTTACCCAAAAGGGCCAAGTTAAACATTCTGATTTTGCGAATGCCCAGCCCACCAGCCTTTTTAGGCCAACAAACATCATCCCAAGCAACCAAATGAGTTATTTTTTTTTTATCTTCAACACCTGTTCAAAGGAAGTTTTTTTGAATTCCTTCCAAGATATCCACAAATTTTCTCAGCATGTGAAAGAGACTAAGGGCATAGACCAAAATATTCTGAAAGGTGGATTTAATCAACTAAACTCTACCAGCTTGGCTCAACAAAGCCCCCTTCCACCCAGCCAACTTGGAATTAAATTTATCAATCAACCCCCTCCATAAGGAATCCAGAGCCTTAGAGCATAAGGGGAGCCCCAGGTAAGAAGTAGGAAATTCACCAATTTAACACTGCAAAATTCTAGCTATCCTATTTTGTCTTTGAATCAGAGTGTTAAAAAAGAAAATCACACTCTTTTGTAGGCTAACCTTCTGCCCAAAAGTAGCCTCATACATTTAGAAAATCCGTTTGATAGCCTTAGCTTCCTTAATAGATGCCTACCCAAGCAAAAGAGAATCATCCACAAATTGTTGATGAGAACAAACAAGGTTAGCAGAAGAAGGGGCTAACCTAGTCATAAGACCAGAATTAACAGATCTTTGGATAAGACGACCCAAGGACTCAACCATAATAATAAACAGGAAGGGAGAGATAGGATCCCCTTGCCGCAAACCCCTAGAGCAATCAAAGAGAGGAGAAGGAGACCCATTAATGAGCACAAAGAACTGAGGAGTCGAAATAAGTTGATGAAGAAGAGCCACCATTTTCTCCCCCAAAAAAAAGGAGAGAAGAATCTTAGATAAAAAACCCCAATCCACTCTATCGTAAGCTTTAAGTAAATCAAGCTTGAGGATAAACCCAATCTGTTTATTGACAGTAAGAGAGTGAATATTCTCATGAACAATGAGAATAGAGTCCAAAATTTTCCTACCAGCCACAAATCCATTCTACTGAGGAGAAATGATGAGAGGCAAAAAAATTTGCAACCTCATCGCTAAAACCTTGGAGAAAATCATATAAATCGAGTTGCAAAGACTAATAGGTCAGAAGTCCTCAAAAGAAGTAGCACCAGGCTTTTTGGGAATCAAAACAATAAAAGAGGAGTTCAACTCCTTTAAAAGGGAACTCGATCTGAAAAACTCCTTAGTAGCTGCAACAACATCTTTCGCAATAATTTCCCAAAAAGACTAAAAAAAGAACATGGGAAAGCCATCAGGGCCCGAAGCCTTATTACCTTCAAAGGAGAAAACAACACACCAAATTTCATCTACCGAAGGAATACAGACTAACTGCCTGTTGAGCTCATCGTCCACCAATTGGGGAATATCCCTCAGAATATCCTCTTGACAGGCCAAATCAAGCTCCCCCTCCACCGAAAGAAGCTGAGAGAAATAGGAAGTAGCAGCAAGCTGCAAATCAACATCCTTCTCCAGAGCTTGATTATTATAGTTAATCAGATTAATCATGTTAGAATCCATGTGTTTCAGCATAGAGATATGAAAAAACTTAGTATTACGATCACCACTTTTCAACCACATGATCCTCGAATGTTGCTTCCAAAATTCTTCCTCCTTCGCAACTATATTATGTAGCTTGGAAAGTAGAACATTTTCCTTCAGCATCAAATCCTGATCATACCCATACGATTGAATGACTTGCTGAACAGAGTGAAGCTCCCTAGAAACCTCATCTTTCTCCATAAAAATATGACCAAAAGTGGTACGGTTCCATTTTCTTACATTATGCTTAACATTAGCCAACTTTTTAGCAACTCTATACATAGCTGACCCCTCCACATTAATATTCCACCAGTCCTTAACCAAATTACCCATGTCAGGATGACAAGTCCACATTTTCTCAAATCTAAAAGGAAAGTTCTTCTTGCCACCCAACAAATCCACAGACAGAGCCAGGGGGAAGTGATATAATCCCAATCTGGTAAGAGCTGAGAGGGAGCAGGAATAGTGGACTAACCACTCAGGGGTTAAACGAGCACAATCCAACTTAACCTAGATAAGGGAATTACCCACACACCTATTCAACCAAGTAAAGGAAGCCCCTTCCAAATCCAAATCAAGAAGAGTCGAGTCATTAATGAACTACATTAGGTCGTATCTGCTATCATCCACATTCTGCAAGCCACCCATCTTATCAACATCATGCAAAGGAGTATTGAAATCTCTGATGACCAACCAATTACCAATGTTATGACAAACTTTAAAAGAAGCAAGATTCTCCCAAAGCCTTTTTCT
The DNA here is from genome assembly GCA_007258455.2 of Sequoia sempervirens. NCBI lineage: Eukaryota > Viridiplantae > Streptophyta > Pinopsida > Cupressales > Cupressaceae > Sequoia > Sequoia sempervirens. The sequence goes on along the minus strand of VDFB02000003.1, from coordinate 661,274,466 downwards.
AGCACTCTTACAACTAGGAGCATAAATATTAGACAAATTCCAAGAGAACTTATCATGAAGGTGGAAAAAAGAGGTAGCCACATGATTACTATCATTAAGTACCTGCACACCTCTAATCACCCTAAGATTCCAAAAAGTCACAATCCCACCAGAAGCACCAACCGCCTCAGAACAGTGCATCCCACAATCCTTGAAAAGCTTCATTTTCAACCTAGAAAGTTTATCCAAACCCATTTTAGTTTCTTGAATTAAAACGATATCAAGGTGATGATCTCTTACCAGATTAGCCAGGAGATCATGCTTATGAGGGTGATTCAAACCCCTCATATTCCAAGAGATAATCTTCATGGGACTTTATAGGAAATGCTCTTAAAGCACATATCCAATAGAGTTCTCTGTGTTCCATCAGCTATATCCATCTGACTCTCCTTCTCCCTATCAACATTAGCTGGAGGCCGTCCTCTACCATGCAACTCAGACCCATAGTATGACTTCTACCTATTCCTTGTCACAACTCCTGGCGAGGGAGAGTGTTTCTTACATTTTTGGCATGTCAATAAAACTTAAGTCCTAATTTTTCAATTGTAGGGCCATTTTAGAGGTTTTTTGAAAGTTTTTGACATACTTTCAACAATGATGTTTCTCACTACACTTCAATGTTTTTGATAACCATTTCAACGTCTCCACTTTGCTAACTCTATTTTTTTTCATATATATATAAACCCTCTAATATGTAGTTTGAGCATTTTTTCCTACATTTTAGTGTTTGCGCCTCAATTTTAGCATTTATGCTATCTATTTTGGTGCGTATGCTCTTTGTGGTGCTTGCTAACTTTATTTTGGAAATTTCATGTTTTGTTGTTTGTGCTTTAACCCCCTATTTTGCAATTTTGATGTTTCCATCAATTGATCAATGTTATGCGATCTTATTAGCTTTTTTGGCTTTTTGTTGTTTTATGTCTATTACATATCTATGTTTCTATGTAATATTCAATGTTTGTGTCTCTTAGTGTTTTCATTTTGTAGTTCAATCTTTCTACTTGTACTAACCTTTTGTTTGCATTTCACCATTTTTTCTTATTTTTTATTTTTATGATTACATTTCAGTGTTTTCACCTTATATCTCAATGTATCCTTTTGTGTTTTGGCATTTTAACCAAAACTTTGATAGTTATTCTACTTCCAATGCTTGCATTTTGTGTGTTGGTATTTCACTAACCTTTTGTGGAATGTATGTTTCAATAGTGGTGTTTCTAGTAATTCTTATGGCATTTTTGCTACTTTTAAGGCCTACATTTCATGTTTTTTAAATTTTTTATTTAACCTCTATTACATTTTGACTCAATAGTGACATTTTTACTAACTCTTGTGGCATTTTAATTTATTTTTGGTTGTTTTCTTTCAAAGAGAATAACTTTTGCATACACAATCAAATTTTCATGTTGTTATAAGCATCAAAAAGCTAATTCTAAGCATTGTAACCATCCAATTGTTTCTATTTTACAAATTCTTCTCTAGGGTATATTTTTCTATTTTCATGCCATCCTAACCCTCCTTGTGTAGTTTTTTCATTTATCAAAGACTAAAATCATAAATACTACTAATGTTTTGTGTTTGTAGCTTTAAAAAAAATAAAATTGGTTTCCTTAAGCACATACAAACATTTAAATATTCTTAAAATGAAATTAGCTTTTTGTTTTTTCATAGATCGATTGTGTATGCTCTCCTCTTGTGTCAAAAAATAATCTTGAGGATAAAAATAACCATCCTTTTTGTTGTGTCATTATGTTATCTTTGTGACTTAGTTATTTTTGCTCTCATCTCGTGCCAAAAGGTATCTTGAGGATTCAAAATAATCATCATTTTTGTTGTGTCATGGTGTTATCTTCATGACTTGGTTGTGTATGTTCTCTTGTGTTGCAAGGAGATCTTGAGGATATAAAATAACCTCTTTGATACGCCACTCAAGTGCTTTTATGTATTCAATGGTTTCTCACACTTTTGAGTGACCTTGAAAATCATGAAGACAATATTTCTTTCTTTATTTTTCATTTTTCTTAAGGGTTTAGTGACTTGGATTTATCACTAATTGGTAGCCCAAAGCCCATGTTTTGGTGGGCTATATAAATTATAAGGAGGACTTGTCCTTTTGGGCTAAGCTAACATCCACTTTATAATTTTCCAAGTGAAGGAAGATGGATTTTACCCTCTTAAGCTAGGGCATTAGGCAACACCCTTGTCCATGGATTTGGGCCTCATGTACCTTAAGTATAGTGAGTAATTCCTAATTTTTCTTTGTATAAACCTAGAATAAAAGGATCTTCTAAATATTTGTCACTTGTGATGCAACAATAAGAGGTTGGCCCTAGAAAGTTACTCATCACAAACCTTTGGAAACATAATAGTAGTCTATGGGTATAGTCTCAATCCTTCATATTTAGTGTTTTAAGATATTAGAATGACACTATTTATGACCAAGTTCAAGTATCATCAATGGGATCACAAGTCGAACAACCCTACTTGAATAGATAGTTTATTTTTTGTGTCTACTTTATCTTCCATTCCCTTCCACAAAGCCTATGCAAAACCAAACCAAACCTATCCTAATCAAAGAGAAACCCATGGACCATTGGTTCAACAAGCTCATTAATCAAGTTAGCAACTCGTTTATAATGATGATAGTATTGTATCCTTGAGAAAATATAACAATGAATCTTATGAATTGTTTAGATATAAGCATGGCCATGCCCAAGTTGGTCCATCCCCACCACAAAACCTAAATGAACTAATTTCAAACATCCTAGAATGAGGGGACAAACTCTTCCTAGGATCCCATGTTAGAACTATGTACAAATTCATAAACCAAGATCCCTCAAACCAAGAACATGTCAAATATAAAAACATGCCATGTATCTAGACTGAAAATTTCACATAACCAAAGAGGAAATCATGATGGTTATGGGTAAATGGGATAAATACAAATTACCTCAAAAGGTGGAAAACAAATATGTGACAATTTTGATAGGGACACTATTTGATGGAATATTTTTAGTGTTGGTGTGAATATATGTCTTGTACCTAGTAATTTACCTTGCTAGGTACTTAGGGGACTTATTCACATGTTAAGTTTACTTAGGATATAAAATTTATTCTAGAAGTCTCAGTTGGCATGTCTAGAAATTATCTAAATTCTAGATTTTAATGCTCGATTCCTGGGTTGTTAGGTTGTTAGTTATCACATGTCATAGGATTAAGACACATGTCACAATCATGTTTAATCATATTCCTCACCTTGCCTATATAAGCAAGGTAATTGTACATTTTGCAACATTCTTCATACCTCGTCATCATTTTGATAGGTCTTAATATCAAGCAAGCTCATATTCTTGCATACCCTCTTGTGGAAGGAATCTATTGTTTTTGTAGGTGGCCTTGGGTATATAGCTAATCTTCATCTCTTATGGGGAGGTATTTGTAATGTATATATGTGATGGATGGTGTACTTGGGGGTATCATGGAGTCCTCCATCTTTCATCACTTGATTGTATATTTTCTCTCTTTTGGGGAGGATTTTTGTCCCACTGGGTTTTCTCCTTTTCTTCGTTTATGAGAGATTGCATTTGCATTTGTACATGGGTGCCTAAAATGGCCTTGTAGTCAAGACCCATCTTTGAATCTTTTTGCATTGTTTGCATAATAATCTTCTCCCTAAGTTGCACTTAAGGGGTGGTGGTGGTGTAAATATATGTCTTGTACCTAGTAATTTACCTTGCTAGGGACTTAGGGGACTTATTCACATGTTAAGTTTAATTAGGATATAAGATTTTCTCTAGAAGTCTTAGTTGGCATATCTAGAACTTATCTTTCTAGCTTTTAATGCTTGATTCCTAGGTTGTTAGTTATCACATGTCATAGGATTAAGACACATGTCCCAATCATGTTTAATCCTATTCCTCATCTTTCCTATATAAGAAAGGTCATTGTACACTTTGTAACATACTTCATACCTCATCATCATTTTGCTAGGTCTTAATATCAAGCAAGCTCATATTCTTGCATACCCTCTTGTGGAAGGAATCTATTGTTTTTGTAGGTGGTCTTGGGTATAGAGTTAGTTTTCAACTCTTACATTTAGTAGTAAACAAAATCCAAAACCCTAGAGTTAGATACACAACAAAAACTATATAGTATAAAATCTACCATACTAATAAGGATGATTCTACGACTTATGCATGTATATAGACCACATATAAGATGGTCATAAAAGGTAGGAATATAATCAATGTGAAACCCTATAGGAAGCTTATGGATAATCTCAACAACAAAAAAATAGCCATTATAAATTATATTAAATAAGACATAATAATAAATATTCATTTATCATAATTGGTCTCTACTTTGTCTGAGCCATCTATATTGACTACTAAGAGATTTTATATTGATAATGTGGTATATGTGTGGCATCTTTAGTAATTAATGATTTATTAGGATACTTTGAATACATATTTAAATAGAAACAACATAAATATTTTACCCTCCTAAGTGACAAGAGTGTTGTAGATTTTGCATAAGTTTTGTAAGCTAATATCAAAGTATGGATAGATAGGATGTATGTTGGTTAATATCTTTTGGCAGAAGTAGAGCTAGTACTCAAGGATGAGACATAGTTTAAGTTAGGGGATGAGGTTGAGAGGTTACAAAATTAATGTATATGACTTGATAGGTTTATTTGAAAACCCAAAAGGCATTTTGGATCTATTTTATCACATTTGGGTTAAATTTGACATGAATAATCTAGACCTTAGGTTTGTGTTTATTGTTAGCAACATTGAATCTATGTGTTGTATTGTTGGAGATCTACGAGTTTTATGTTTCTCTTTAGTTTTAGTGGGAGAACTAGCCATTTTTTTCTCTTATTTTTAAGATGTCATACATGTGTGTTTTCTTTATGGATTATTTCACCTATATGTTGCATGAAAAATCATGAGTAGATCTTTAACATGTTATTGGTGTCTTTTTGTAGTAGGGTTTTATTATTGGATACCATATATTTACATATTCTATTATTGGCTGATATATAGTCCCCGTAACAAACTAGACCCTTCGCTCCATATATGGTATATCTATATCTGACATACCTCTCTCCATCTGTAGAGATAAAGGAGGCCCCCTCCCCTATTTATTTTATTAGTCTTTGACATGTCCCCCCCAGCTTCCCCCAACTTGTCCCCTCACCCTCAACCAACTAAACTATGAATGTCACCCTATCTTCCTTATCAAATATGCCTTTATATAAATAGATCTTATTGAACATATTTTCGTTCTATAAGTATAGTCTACGAAAGGATGAGAGATAAAAAAAAATCTATAAATTTTTTTTCCAATTTTTTGGAATAATATTGTTCCACCTAGGACGAAAGGACTTGAACCTTCACATTAAAAAGACCAAAATTTGCTACCTAACCTCTTGGCCACATCCCTTGTTGTTTTATTTTAATCAATTAATATAAATTGAAGCAATGTTTCATTGTAATTCATTAGAGATTCATTCTTATTTGGTGTTATGCAATTATGCATAGAAAAATTGAAGGGGCATAGATTCTTGAGTGAATAAAATATATATTATCTATAGAGGAACCTAAAAATAAACAAGAATATAGATTCATTGGTCGTTCTCTATCATAATGTTGAAATATTATATGAAGAAATGATCTCTTCCAACTCGAAGACTAAAAGTCTAATCTTGTTGAAGTAAATAGAAATAACATATTTTAATCAATACCTAATAACTCAAAATCCAACTGTGATGGAGTTGATATTGATTGATTTGAGGTATTTTGATATGTTGAGAATAATTGATGTACCGCAAAATAAGCATTAGAGCAAGGAAAAAGAGTGTGGTTAGCCTTTTCAATCATTATAATGAATTAGTATGTTCATTGCATTGAGATAGATAAATGCATGTTTGGATTCCCTATACTAGTTATAATTTAAGACAATGTAGTTGATTTTGGTGTCATGAAAAGCTCTAAATCATGGTTCAATGGGAGCTTTATATGGTTACATAATCGATGGTATCTTATTCATTGGATATCATTATTTTAATTTACCTTTTGGGAGCACCTAGTGTTGTGGTTGAGTTATTTGATTGTGTGAGGGTCATGGGTGATCTTTAGTTGAGAGATGTTTATCATAATGGCATATGTAGCTAAAATCACATTCAATGGGGAAATTGATAGCCATATGGATCTATCATGGATGATTTTCTATAGGATGTTGGTGTCATGAGGAGCTTTTGCATTCTGACTCATGCGAGCAATGAGAGGCTTTTATATCCATCATTAGAGGATGATTATCTTCATTTCTATGGGGATGCGGATGATGTGTTGCCATGGAGTTCTCTTAAAGCTTTTGGTTGAGATGTAACTATAATGTAAATCATGACGTCATGGTAAGTTCTTGGATTCTATAATGATCATGTAGTGGGGGCTTTGGAGGTGGTTTTTAATGAATTTCTAGATGAGTGTTGTGATCATTTTAGCTTATGATTTTTTGGTGATTTTGGAGTTGTAATTGGAGTTTAATTAGCATGTGATGATTAACTGTGCATCTATTTATTAGATTTGGGTAAGGTGAAATCTCTAGTTCTTTTAGATCATATTTTAGAATTGTGTCTCTTGACTTGGTTTCAACTAAATGACCAAGAAGCCTACACCTAGAGTTTGACATGATTTTACCATGGACGTGTCGAGGAGATTGTGCTTCATTGGTGGAACAATCCCATACCCCACTCTTGGCTCACTTAGTGATGAATGATCTAATAGGTATCACCCCCTAGTTTTTAGATGCATTATTTCTTTATATCTTGCCTTCTCATGTTTATGCGTCTTGAATTGTGGAGTTAGTTTTGAGGACTGTTTTTTAGGAGTATAGGAGATTTTTAGTGGCTTTGGGCATATTCCTTTGTTAAGGGAATAGTTATACATTTGACCTTTTTCAGTTTGAAAAACTTATTTCTATTTCTACTCTATTGAATTTGAGATTGAATGGTTAAATATTAGCGACTTTTCTATAAGTTTTTGGAGATCTTAGTTGTTATAACTTGAACATGCATTGGTGTTGGCATAAGAGCATGGTTTGATTTACAAGTTTTCTTTCTATAATTTATTGTTTATCCTAGAAGTTTGACTCATTATTTTGAATTGATAATATACTACTAAAGATAAAAGTAGGTTACAATATGAGTTCACAAGGCCTAATTATGAGCAACCAGAACAAAAAGACAAGATAGTCAAGTCAATTGGATAAGATTAACAAATTATATCCCAACATACAAACCCACAAAAAATACCTTATCTTGAGTCTGATCAATAACATTCAACTATTATTATTACAACATTATAACTGCCAATTTGAAAGGTCCTCATAAATGGTGAGACAACAAAAATATCCTCAATTTCATTCGTTTCATATTCGAACTAAGATTTATATAGAACTAATCAGATCACTTTCTTTGGTTTTCAAATATATGAATAATTATTTACTATTATAATAGTTCATTATCTTTTTTCTTTTAGTAAGTGTGTGAATGATTAGAATTTTGAAGAACTTTCAAGAGCTTAAATGATGAGAGGAGAGATTGTAGTGGAGCACTAACCTTTAAAGTCATGACATACTCTTGGTCTATGTTGAAAAAGTGATTGTCCCCGTCAGATTATCATCCGCTTATGTATGGCTATTTGACGCGTCTAATGACGTAAACTTTTTTTAACTTTTCTGTTTGTCACCCGAAATGTCCCGTGGTCTGGATTGCTAGGATTAAGCGCGTGAACATATTACATCACCAAAATAGGAGAATACTTTTGAAAATGAAAAATAAAAATAAAAAGAATAGTCCAAATTGCAATGGTATATGTATATTGAAGTGTTTTTTATAAATTTATTATATCTATTTAGAATAGTAAGTCAATTGAAAGTAGTTGCTGGTGCCTATCATGAGGTGGCACTTCTAGAGACTGTACAATCACCCATATTTTATATTCCATTTATTGTGAGTTTTAAAATATTAATAAGATAAAATATGAGAGAGTAAGAAATGTTTTTAAGGAAATAAAATTATACTCTTAGGAGAAAAACTTGGTTTCGTGATTTTTTTTGGTTAATATTTGTCAATTGGTTAATAGTTGAAATTTGGGAATCTAAATTTGGCTAATAGTTTAAGTTGTAATAGGACCCAGAGTGCCACATTTTTACAAAATTTTATTTTAGTCTTATTTAAATCGTCAAATAATTTATTTTATTTGACTTTTTAATTCAAAATTTTGTCACAGTATTCTATACATGATTAGATCAGTTTCGCCTAAATTTTATAAGTTATAGTAGAAATCTAAATTAATTTGCCAATAGTATATCATAATTATTATTTGTTTTACTGCCATATTTCCAATCTTTAGTTTCCTCCATTATTTAAAATATAATCTATGGCCCTCATTATATTTCATACCTGCAATTTGAAATACTCACGGGGCCTAAAATAAAAGTCATCTTGGGCTTTATGAGCATTATAGATTGCGCATACATTTTACCTTGTAGAATACAGTAAGAGTCATTAGATTATATTTAAAATAAATAGTGACAACTAAATATTATAGTGTCTACCCCTTAAACCCTTTGATCATTTCTACGGCTTCTACTTTTCCATGAGAATTATTATTTTTAAATGACAGGATTCACCATCATAATTAATGCATTTTTTCTTCTTCTTTCTTTAAATTGTCAATAAATAAATAAAAATTTGAAAAAAAAGGAAAGATTCACCAATAGAAATTCATTTTTTTTCCAAAAAAATGAAAGATTCACCAAGATTTTATATCTTTTATTGAGGGGGATTTTTTAAAGTTATCATTGGCTTGGACTACCTACTTTAACTCATTTTTTTATGATATATTTTTATTATTTATGAATGCTTGAAGTATTTACATGTGAAATAGTTCTTTATATTGTTAAGTCTTAATTTGGTCAAAGGTTTAAATTTTTAATATGATATCGACACATTAATAAGTTATTTTTGTTATATTTTTCTATTGTATTTTTTATGTTGTCATAAAGTTTTCATAGAGGTAGTCTTCACATATTGAATCACAAAAGCTTTGTGAGTGAAATTGGAGTATACTCTTGTATCCAAGAAACATTTGAAAATTTAAGAATGTATCTTCTTTTGTTAAAAAAAGAGTTGTGGTGATTCAAAAACATCATTTTCAACCCTAAAGATTTATTTTAAAATATGTTTTTTCAAAAATGTAATATTTTTTTGAAAAAGGTGGGTTTTCTTATATATTACGAGATATTTCAAAAAATGTGTATTAAGATTTGTTAAAACCCCATTTGAAAATAATTTGGGCAGTGGCTCTTTAAAATATTTTGGTTACTTTTTGTAGGGGTACCTCAAAAATGAAAGGGGGCTTTACAAGAATTAAAAAGAATTCTAAAAAAAATCAAAACTTTATGTTTGATTACTTTTTTATTTTTATGAAGTTTTAAAAAATTAAAAAAATCAAAAGAGTGGAAAAAGGGATGGCTTAAGCACTACCCCTTGCTCCCTCAATTATTTATTGTCCTTCTAGTAACCACCTTTTCCTTGTCCCTATATTGCCTCTTCAAAATTCTCCAATCTAAACCCTACCCCATGTTGTTGCTTGCAACATCTACCTTCCTAAACCTCCCACCAACCATGACTTGAATTTGCAATGCCTCACACACCCTATTTGTACCATTCCTAAGTACCCTTCTAGTCCACATATAATAATTATCCCATTATGTGCCTCTTGGTTGCCTCTAGACCTACAGAAAAATTAGGTGTTTTCATTTGGTTAGAGCCTTTGAAACATAATTAAAAGTCCCTCCCCTTGTCTAATTTTACAAAATATTGTTAAAACTACCTTTGTTGACAATAATTGTTATCATGATAAATAACTATCAAATAAATAGTCAATGGCAATTCTTCTAAAAATAAAATTAGATTTGTTTACATATTTTCTAAAATATGATATTTGTTTTCATGAGGTGTTAGTTGTATTTAGGAAGATTAGACTATGATTAGTTAGTACATTCTTGTTAGTAGGGTATTGAAGGCCCTTTATATAAGGAATTTCTCTTAAAAGATATTAGATTCAATCCTTGTGAACCTTATATGCTTGATTAAATCAACCTCTTTTTTGTACTTTCCAATACTATTGAAGATTGAAGATATCCCTAATTTGATAGGAAATTACATTCCCTACAATAGTTTTTTTTTTATTTTTTTTATTTTTTTTGTTCAATAACTCACATCAGTGTGATCATTCATCTCATGAAATTTACATCCCCAACATTCATCTTTCCATGTAACCTCTATTTAGTGCACACACTATTTTTGTACACTGATTTTCTACATGTCATATCTTAATCAAACATGATTTATTTTTAATACACATAATTTTTCAAGAACTTCATATTAATGTATATGGTTTTAGCAAATTCTATAATTTGATGCTTATATTTCTTGAGTTTTCAAATTGTACACATGTAATTTTTGTTTAGACAAATTAATTTAGAATATATCAAAAATATAAGAGCATTTTCATTTCCCATTTTTGAAATACCTTTTTTTATGAGACATTTCTATTAATGCTTTCATGTTTCGGTTATGATGCACTACAATGGTCTCTATTACCTCAGTTTTCCATTTCTTGATAAAAATATATACAAAGGACAAGAGTTATTTTTTAATCCCTCATATACTCATTTAGTAGGATAAAAATCATGGACATCAATCTAACATCACTTTTGATGAGTATCCTACCCTTTATGTTCTAGTTTTTAGCATAGTGGTGAAATCAATTGATATTTTGTTTATGCTCTTTTTTGAGCATATTGAATCTTCCCTCATCTAGTGTGATATGGCCACTAATGTTCTTTTTTATCATTCATGGGTGTTTCCTAGACTAGTGTGTTGTGGTAGCATAAATAATTAAAAAATATATTTTGTTAACAAAGGTGTATTAAGATTTTACAACTAATTTGTAATATGCTATTTGAATATGATTTAAAAAAAAGAAATGTTTTTAGATTTATGTTTTGTGATTTAATCTATTCCTACACTAATAAATAATTAAATCAAATCTTGTCTAGATTTTTTTCCCTTTCCTACTTAAATTATGTTAGAGCAAGGAAAGGAGAGAGCTAGGTTTTAAATGCTAATTATTGGAATTTTTATCAATGATGAGCCTGATTAATAGCTAGTTTTCTCTTGTTCAGTTCATACCTTTTAAACACTTTAAGTTGCTTATTTCATATACATTTCTAAAGTTACATACCTTTTATATCTTTTATGCAATCCAAATCAGACTTTGATGAGTAGAAATATGATTATGATATGTTGATGTTCATATGAATGAATGTGTGAATGTGTATGAAATTCAATGATAATCTTTGTTTAAGGAACATGGATGTTTTGAAATAAAAAGCAACAAAACAAGGGTGTTGACCCATAAAAACAAGGCACCAAAGGCCATCCATCGAAAGCACACTAACAGCCCAGTGACAGCAGAAAGAATGCCATCACTCATAGTGCATCATCAAGACAAAAAGTAATAGAATACGTAAGATGGCAAGGTTTAACATGCAAGCATGAAGCCAACCAAATAAGTCCAGAGACCACCAAGGGCCCATCAAGTTTAGCAGAAAAAACAAACAACAAAACATAAAATAAACAAGAACAAACAGGCCCAACGGCCTAATTTTTATCCTTCCTGCCAAGCAAATCATGTAAGGCAGTCGCCCAATCTACCATGAGGAACTCGAGCAGCTCCTTGAAATCAGCATCAAGTTTAGCACCATCCGCGGACTTGTCCTTCTGAAGCAAACAAAGGCTAGTAGCTGACCTATGCATGACCCTCAGGGCAAATTGGGTCACCTCCTGGACCTTCTTTTCCAGCCTCTCCACTCTCCCCTTCAGCAAGCCCACCTGTTCCCAAGCCTGGTTATTTTCCTTGTGATCATTCTTCAAGGGAGCTTTTCCTTTAACCGCCTCAGAGGACCAGGGGGTGATTTCAAGCTCATTATCATCGGAAGGGCCCTTCTTTAAACTTTCTGACACATGGGGCTCACTGTTCATCGACACCGACCAGTCATCTCCACCCGCCACCATTTCCTCATGGCTTTCCTTGTCACTCTCAAGATCCTTGTCTGAATCAGAGGCTTCCTTAAGGCTACCAATCTTTTCTTGCTTACAAACCAGTCTATGAGAGCGATGGGGGGTGTTAGTTTCCTCAATGATCTCCACATCAGAGTCAATTTGGTGGCAGACTTTAGCTTTTTTAGAGGCTTTTTCCTTAGGGCATGGGGTAGGGGCGAGCTGCTTTCTTTCCCTACTCGTATCCTTTGGTCCCAAAACAAGGGAAGTGCCATGGGGATGGGCTTTCAAGGTAGGATTCTTGAGGCATTTTTTCTTGCTTGGGCACGGCGTGTCCAAAATACTAGCAGAGGGGGGAGTGGACGAAACCGGGGTTTCATCAAGGGTAGGGAGGGAGGAAAATTATTGCACAGTGATAGGCCTAGCAGGGCAAAGTGCCATATGGAAATTATAAAGCCTAGATATAAGGCCCTGGTGGAGGATAGTGTAATTCTTTCTAGAATTAGTGGCTTCATTAAACTCCGACACAGTGATTATGTATGTATGCTTTAGATTAAACTAACTCTTTGCAACCAGAAGCATTGCATTAATGATGAAGGCAATCATTACAGTGATCAATTGGGAGTCATCGAAGCATTCAATAAGACAATGGAAGGATGAAGGAGTCTGTGATGAACAAAGAAACTACCATGACTATTTGCACATAGCATGTTTGTGTCATATGTCATTAAAGCAAAGTTTTAAACCTAGTTGTCTATTTCTATCTATTTTAGTTATAGTTTTTATTGCAAAGACTTTGTCTCTCTATATTTTGAAGGAGAGTGGGCAATTTCATTTAATTTCTATTTACAGTCCTTATGCAAATAAACCTCCTCTCGAACCTATATATTTGGATTGGTGGTTGATGAGCGGATCTAATTAGAGAGATATGTGTTTTTTATTTTTCCTATAACATTCCAATTATTCTACCCATTAGTTTTTACTATTTTTTACCCACAAGTGAATAATTTATGATGCCAACACTTAGCAATAAAATTTTTCTTTTCTAATTCCATAACAACATGCACATTTGAAATAACCTCATTCCAAAATTTCCCATTACATACAACAAAATATTTCAAAACCCAAGTAATGATTCCATATTACATAATTTCATGATAACACTTCACATTTACAATTTCCATAGAGATGGATACATGAATACATAGCTTCTAAGAGCTCACTATTATAGAGATACAAATGGTCTAGATGTCCCAAAATTGGTACATACATTCTAGATGTCCCCATTCCTTGGTGCATATGTATTCTAGTTGTCCCTGTTTATGCTGAAAACTGAAGAAGTTAAATGATTTAATCTATAAATTCAAATCAAAATTTCAGCATATCATCAATAAAGCCTTTCCAAATGAATACAAATGCAAAATGCAAACTAAACTATGCAAAACTAAAATAAATACATTCAAAGGAAAATCAGCTCCATTGTTTTCCTATTTCACCATGATTCTTGATTTATGCATTTGATGCTCTCAGTTTTTTATGAGCACAAGTGCAACAAGAAGCTGTGATGAGTGGAAGAGAGATTGAAATTGAATTTTTAAATAAAAATGTGTATCCCCAAAAAGTGAGAAGGAGGAGGTTTTTATAAAGGAATGCATAATGTGAAAATGAGAAATGAGAAATGAGTGGAGTGATTTATGCCATGATTCATGTTTGGAAACTCAAATTGTGCAATTTTGAGCTAATTCCATGGAAATTGATTTATGAATTTAATGTGCAATTTTAAGCTAATTTCATGGAATTTGATTTATGAATTTTAAATTATTGAATGAAATATATGAATGCATTTTAATGATTAATGCAAATGAATAATCATGCAAATAGTCAAAGTGAAATGATTTATGTAAATGGATGAATATGAAATGATTTATGGATATGTTAATGATTAAGGAAACGATAAATATTTATGAAATGAATTAATGAAATATGCATTTGGATAAATAATGGATAAATGACTAAATGATTATGTAAATGGATTATGGTTATGAGTAAATGCTTATAAATGCTTATAATATTTTAATGGTTTTATGGAGATATGATTATGCAATGGATAAAAATGATTAAGAGGACATTTTTATGCATCTACATTTTTTTCCTCTTTGAGACAATGCAGCCTGTCGTGTTGTTTCAAAGAAAAAAGATTGATTAACTGATACATGCCCCAAGGATATCCTAGTAAGGATGATGATAAGGATGATATGCCACCTAGAGAGATTGATCGAACAAGTTGTGATAAGATTAATCTCTCGATAGATCACGAGGATAAAGTTTGATAATTGATATTGCGTGAGTGATTAAGTGGAGATGCACATTTGATGAAAATGCACAATTGATGGGTGTAACTAAACAATTGATGGAAATGATCAGTATAGCCAGGTTGATGAGCTAATTAAGTGGATTTAGAATGATGCTTACACAAGACAAGGTGTTGCAATGATGAATTGATTGATTGATTAAGGGGGCATGAAATTTTGAGAAGCAAGTCGATTGATTTGAGATTTGGTTCAAGAGACATATATTAGTGAGTTAAGCAATTGATTGATTTCTCTGCGACAAGAAAGATGAAGAAAATCAAATGCAAGATAAGAGAATGAAGGTGATGAAGCCTCTTGTCCCTTTTAAGTACTTTTATCATCATCGAGCTTATTATGTCGCAAATTAGTATAAGCGTGTAGATAACATGAACATCTAGATGATCTGAATACTATTTGCATTTTTATTTAGTAATGAAGTATAAGCATCTAGGTATAAGAACCTTAGATGACCTGAATACTTATTACATGGAAGACACTATCAAAAAAGGAATGCTCTCATCCACATTAGACTCATAGGTCCTCAATGGTTTTAGACAACCATGTTCGAAGACAAGTCATCTTGTGAATAAGAAACAATCCACAGACATAAAATAAGTGAGCATGCCCCATCCTCGCCTCTCTAGTCCAAGACATCCTAGAGAAGCTAAAAGACATGTCACCAAAGATAAAAATCATAAAGCAATCAAAGATCAACAAACAAACAGGCATCATGCTTCAATGTAAATCTGATTCTTGTTACAGTTTATCCATTTGGTTGGATTTGTAAGATGGGTTGATATATATGTTATAATGTTTGCTTGCATATTTTGATTTTGTTGAAGTTCAAAGTTGTGTGGTGATCTGAAAGTGTCACTGTTTTTTGGAATTTTTGATTTTTTTTTGGATTTTTGGAATATTTGATTTTTTGGGAAAAATTTTCAAGACATTTTATGATTTTATTTTTATTTTTTCAAGACATTTTATGGTTTTTTTGGATTATTTCAAGACATTTTATGATTTTTTTTGGATTTTTTCAAGACATTTTATGGTTTTTTTGGATTTTTTGAAGTTTTAAAGATGGAGTCAGATGAAATGTGATATGACTGATTGAAGAAACTAGATGCCCCATACTAGAGGTAGTGCAACCATGGATAAACGATAGATCAAAATGAAAGATTCAATGCAAAACATGTCACACAAGCAACATATCTTTTGTCAAAAGATGATAATGGTTGATTGATTAAAATGTCGGGAATGATTGATTCCATAAGGCATGATGATGGTAAGTACTTAGGATCATTGATTCCTCTAAGTATGATAAGATTGATGATTGATGATGTTTGATTGACAAAATATATGTGGATTGGATAATGTTTTACAGCTAAGCTTAAATATGATTTGCATGATAAGATACAAGGTTGCAAAGAGACATGATGTCCAATGTTGGAGGTAATTTAATCATGGATAAATGATAAAGATGTGAACTATGATGGAATGGTAACACATAAGGATATGAAAGGGAATCCAAAGCATGTGTTTGTAATTTTTCCCCTAATCTCATCAAGAACAAAGGAAATGGGACATGGATTTTGATAAGCTAGGAGATATGGAATGGAAGAAAGAAAGGATAAGGATAATGAATAGGATGGTCAAGATCAACTAGATAATATGGACACAATGCCTAAGTATTTTTCCCATATTTCTCATGAAGACCAAGGGAAGAAAGGATGTATTTAGATAGAATGATGGAATATGGATAAGGTGAAGGATATGATATGAAAGATATGGATAAAGTGTATAGGATAAGATATACGATGTTCAATAAGATCCTTAACCTTGTCAAGATCAAAGGTGGAAAGGTAAAGGATGGACATAAAGAGGATCATGAATATGCATGATAAGAGGGACGAAACTTTCCCCCAAGTGTAAAGTGCGAGAAGAATATGGAAGATAGGATATGGATGGGGATAAATAAATATGGAAGGTAATATATGCATGATAGGGAGATGGAGGGAGGAATCAAGCATCAAGTTTCATAGGTAATATCCCTTGAATATGTGCTCTAATAAACCATGGCAAGGAGGATTAGACTCATAAATGTTGGTAGATTAGTGGTATGATGGAAGAAGCTAAGGACTTATGCAAAGGTTTGGATTAAAGTAGGATAATGGGGGATGGATGTTGGATAATGGATAGGAGGTTGGAAGGCTTGTTGATGGATAGATGGAAAGGACGGAAAGATCAACATTGGCACACATCTTGAAGGGTGGTGAATTGATGGAGTGAAAATAGATTTGGAAGGTGATAGGTTTTTAGATGGAAGATTGGAGGAAGCTTTTGGATTAGCAAATTTGGATGCCAATTTAGATTTTATTGCTTCTACTAGACTTTTAGGAATCCACATAGCTTTTGACTTTGATATTTGATTCATGGGCTTTTGTGACCTTTGAGATTCTTCTTTTTACTTTATGGGCCTTTGTGGCCTTTGAATTTTTTCTTTTTGATTTATGGGCCTTTGTGGCCTTTGAATTTTTTTCTTTTGACTTATGGACCTTTGTGGCCTTTGAATTTTTTTCTTGACTTTGGATCAGATTTTCTTTCATTTTTGCATGTCTCTTCAAGAAGACATGTTGATCCTTTGATATATGTGGATTTTGATATGGAAGCTTTTGACATTTGGCACCCAAATTGCTTCCAAGAGCAATGGGATGGGTGGATGGAGATGAATGACATGGAGGTCTTATGGATGGGTTAATGTAGGTAGAATTTTGAGAGGGAATCAAGGATGTGTGCCTTTGTTGTTCTTGATGAATAGGAGATGGAGGGATGTAGGGCCCTAGTATGGATGGAAGGGTTGATTAACTAGGGTTTGGATGATAAGGACCAAGGATAGATGGAAGGTTTGATGGACTATGATAAGGACCTAGGATAGATGGAAGGTTTGATGGACTAGGATACTTAGGTTTATTTTAATGGAATATGGACTTACGATGGGTACCAATGTCTTGAGCATGAGGTCTATAACCAAGGCCATGACAGTATGTGTTTTCTTGGTTATAAAGGGGTTCTAGGATACCTTGTGCATGAAGGCCCAATCCTTTTCCTTTGTAGTTCATACTTTGACATATTCGTTTCCCAATGGGGTATGTATTATTTATGAAACAAGATGCAAGTCTATCATGAGGTGGATGTGATATGGAAGGAATAACAAGATCTTGGAGTAAACCACCTTGGATAAAAGTGAGGGAACCCATTTGATAGGTAAGGGGCTCATGTATAGCTTGAATAGGGGTGATAGAATCTTGCGGAGGATTTTAATCATGAGGGGAATTAGGATGGGTGGTAGGATCTTGACATGGGGATGATGGGGTAGTTTGATCTTGATTTGGAAAAGGATCACGAGGTGTAGGAGATGGATTAGATTGCTCTTTATTAGATATGGAATCATCATGAAGTGGTATGAAAGGCATGTCTTGATCATGAGAAGGATGAACATCATCATGGAATGAAAGGGTATCCTTGAATGGAGGTATATCTTAATCTTGACGAGGAAGGGAATCTTGATATTTTGTGGAAAGCATATCTTGATCATTGGATATGATGGAATCATGAGATGGTATGGACTCATTAGATGAGGTGGAAGGAGGATTTGGAAATATACTTTTCTCTTGAGATGGAAGGGGATCATCTTGGATGAAACAAAAAGAGATAAGGGCATCATCATGAGGTTCTTGAGAGATGGGATCTTGGTCAAAGATAGGAAGGGGTTGCGCAATTTTGGTATCATTGGATGGAATTGAAAGAATGCTTTGATCTTGATGTGCAAGGGAGTCTGTGCTAGCATGCTTTGGACTAAGAGATTGACATGAGTCATTGGATGTAGATGGTATGATGAGAGAGGATGGTTGGATGAAATCATTAACTTGGGTGGAAGAATCATGAGGTTTATTTTGAATTATGGGGGATGAAGATAGGTGCATGACATGGTATGATTGCTCAATATTATTTTTGTTTGAGGACATAGATTTAGGTTTCTCATTTAGCCTTTGCAGAAATTCATGGACATTGAACTTGGATGATGTAGTTTTGGGTGGGCATAAAGGCTTATGAGATGATTGCATCACTTCATTCAAATGTTGGGATTCAAGTTGTTTTTCAAGCTCTTTCAAACGATGGTCAAGATATTCAATCCTTTGGTTTTGTTCATAGGTCGTGGATGAATATGGAGGATAGTGGTTAGACATATTTGGTTGATGGTTTTGGAAATGTTTTGAGGTGTTGCAAGTTACTAGGTGTGATGTTTGTTTGAGGTCTATTTTTGAACACACACGCAAGACATAGCAGACAAAGTGTTTTTGAGTTTGTTTTCAATTGTGAATTTTTGCAATACAAGCACAAATCCTAAGGTTGGAAAGGACAATATCTGCTAGATTCCACGTGGGTTTCCCTAGCTACATATTCTTAGCGTGTGAATCTAGAAGCTTGGCCGCACAGGCTCCCCCTTACAGTGCACTCACTTCTCAGGCCAACCAAGCTTCCAACCCCCATGAAACTCCCATGGTAGATTAATCATCTCTACTATAAACTGTGAAGATGTGGATGCCTTCACACCGACCAGTGCTGCGCTAGCAAATAGAAGGTTGTTGGCTACTACACAAAGGTGTTTAATTCGGGACCCCCGTTCGAGTGGCCATACATGGGGCACAAGATTAATCTCCATTTAGGAGGCACTCCAGCCTGAAGAGGTTACACTCAACAGGGTTTTGGGGAGTACTGCTTGGTTCGTATGACATATCCGCACTCGTAATCCTAAGTTTTCCATTAGGATTCACATTTATATACTGGTTGGGGGTAGCTCGGCCAAAGATCTCTGTTGTTGGTTTGAGTCGCCTTGGGGTGAGTACTTTTTCCCACCAAGGAAGGCCCAAGTCCTAGAGTCAATAACTGTTTCTCTTGCACCCAAGATTGCAAAAGTGTGCAAGGGGAGAGGATACTTCGATTATTGAGTCAAGGTGACACATAAAATAGATGGGTCTGGTTTCTGATCACTAAGTTTTGCACAAGGAGAGAGCATACTACCTACCATCTCAAGCACAACAAATAGTGTTCATTCACCGCCTAGTTAGATCTACGTGAGAGAAGACAATTGTTCATTTTCAATGTACCAATTGAAGTGTTTTCTAATCTAAAAGAAATTTGGTTTCAAAATCATGTCTTCAACGAACGTCCTGCATCAAAATCTCATTAGTAGTTTCATGCCTCCTTTCTTTGACAAACGTATGTTTTGATTTTCAATTCTTTGCCAAACAAACCTAGCAAAAGAAACCAGATTAACAAAATTAGTCACAAAACTAAAAATTAACCAAAATGAAAACTAACATAAATCCTAACAAAATTAATTTAATCTAAATCTAAATCTAAATTACTTCTAAATTAAATTAAAATCTAAATTTAATTTAATTCTAACTTTAAAATCCACACTAAAAGAAAAGAAATCTAAAACTAAAATATAAACTATATTAGTAAAAATTAAACTAAATTAAATGAGTAACTAAAAATCTAGACTAAATTAAAAATAATCTAACCAAATGAGAAATTAGAAACTAAATTAAATCTAAAATAAAAGGCTAAGAATCTAAATTTAAAAGTAAATCTAAAACTTAAAAATCTAAATTAAATTAGAAACTAAAACTCTAAACTAAATTAAAAATTAGTCTAGGTTAATTAAAACTAATCTAAATTAATCTATGCCTTAAAATTAATCTAGTTCTAAAAATTAATCTAAACTAGATTAAGTTAAATTAAATCCGAAATAAATCTATATTAAATCTACATTCTAAAATAAAACTAAATTTAAAAAGATTAAAATTAAAAAAAGCAAAATCTAATTTAGAAAAAGCTATTAAAAGTTAAAAGCAAAAAACAAAAGCTAAATATAATTTAAAAATTAAAGGCTAACTCTACATTTAAGGTTAAAAGCTAAAAACTAAAATCTAATATAAAAGTTGAAAACTAAAAATCTAATTTAAATGTTAAAAACTAAAAATCTAATTTAAATGTTAAAACTAAAAACTAACACTCAAAATTAAATTGCAGGATAAAATGTTGTGGGGTGTTATTCATTATTCAAAGATTCAAATCAAAGATTTGTGCTACAAGCTCATAAATTGCTGAAAACTGAATCATGCAAGTGATACATTTTTAAATTATGACAATGATTTTTTATTTTTTTTCATTTTTTTTGTTTTTGCTTTTGTTTGAATTAAAGTTTTTATTGTATTTTGAAATGCTTTCACAATGTAACTTGCTACAAAGAAATTGATATCATATTTTTCCTTTCAACTACAAAATGAGACAATGTATATCATATCAAATCTGGAGTTGTTGATCCTGCAAAATATATATCATATTCAGATGTGAAGAAATTGATATGTTGTAGATGTGAAGAAATTGATTCTCTACAAAAAGTAGATCATATCAAATGCAAAGAAATTGATGCAAAATGTAGATCATGTCAGATTTGTCTTTCAATTTTTTTGCAAATCAGTGTGCATGCAAAATGTGAAAATATTCATCCAGACATTCGCGTCGGGTTCACCATTTTGTTTAATGTTGAACACTGAAGAAGCTAAATGATTTAATCTATAAATTCAAATCAAAATTTCAGCATATCATCAATAAATCCTTTCCAAATGAATACAAATGCAAAATGCAAACTAAACTATGCAAAACTAAAATAAATGCATTCAAAGGAAAATTAGCTCCATTGTTTTCCTATTTCACCATGATTCTTGATTTATGCATTTGATGCTCTCAAATTTTTATGAGCACAAGTGCAACAAGAAGCTGTGATGAGTGGAAGAGAGATTGAAATTGAATTTTTAAATAAAAATGTGTATCCCCAAAAAGTGAGGAGGAAGTTTTTATAGATGAATACATAATGTGAAAATGAGAAATGAGACATGAGAAATGAGTGGAGTGATTTATGCCATGATTCATGTTTGGAAACTCAAATTGTGCAATTTTGAGCTAATTCTATGGAAATTGATTTATGAATTTAATGTGCAATTTTAAGCTAATTTCATGGAATTTGATTTATGAATTTTAAATTATTGAATGAAATATATGAATGCATTTTAATGATTAATGCAAATGAATAATCATGCAAATAGTCAAAGTGAAATGATTTATGTAAATGGATGAATATGAAATGAATTAATGAAATATGCATTTGGATAAATAATGGATAAATGACTAAATGATTATGTAAATGGATTATGGTTATGAGTAAATTCTTATAAATGCTTATAATATTTTAATGGTTTTATAGAGATCATATGATTATGCAATGGATAAAAATGATTAAGAGGACATTTTTATGCATCTACAGTCCCCAATACTGGTGCAAACATCCTCAAATCTTGGCTGCCAAATGCATGAGGAGAAGCATCATTCAAACACTTTTTTTCCAACCATGAACTTACTGTGGTCCCCTGCACATCTACCAAACTGGTAAGATGGCCCTACCCTTCGACAAAAAGATTGGTTTGGTAACCTCGTAATCCTATCCTTTCTTGAGCATGTGTTGTGTCCTATATATCTAGAGCTACCATACAATGGATAGATACAACCTACATGTATGAAAATCCCTACCTACTATGTAAAGTCGGATCACAATGAGTTGATAGTGTAAATAGTGGAAACTTACACTACTTTGGCCAAACTATTCATCACCCAAAATTTAGAGTGGAGGTCACATACTCACCCACCTTTCTAGCTCAATTTGGTTTATGACCATTCATACTCATTTCATACATAAAAATAAAGTGATGACACAACAACTTGACTATCTAGGTTACACCCTTTCCCATGGATTATCCTACCCCTTGGAATAACCAAGTTAACCATATGGTATTCATAACGTCACAACATTAAATGACTCCATTTCAAAAATGTGTGATCTTATCAATAAATGACCTCATTCAAGATTATAATCTCATCAATAAATGACCTCAACCAAAAGTATAATCTCATCAATAAATCAACTCCAATCAAAAGTATAACTCAAATATTCACATTTTCACAAAGTTCACTACATTTGTATATAATCTGGAGGACATTATCAACCCTTTGAGGAGTTAGGTTCTTCCACACCATCAATTCCTCCTCTCAATTTGGCTTTGGATTATCGGAGCATGAGTCCTCTTCCATAATTTCATGAATAGGAATAGACTCTAAATCAACAATATAAAAATAGCATAATCAAAATATAATTTTTATCAACCTTGTTGTTGAATATTGATATAACCATCAAGTACACACCCTAATGCTAGGGAAAATACTCTCTTCCCAACTTTAAGAAGATATGAATAATCAATCAAGTATAGACTATCAACATGGTTTGTGTAGCATCACAACCTATTGATGATGACATGTCTATCATGCCATCATTTGTGTTGTGTTACTAACCTCATTATCCAAAAATATTTACTTAGCTTCATAAGCTAGAAATTTCAAGATAATAGTTCAATATAATTGAAACATAGAAAAATTGGGTTAGGGGTTCAAATACATAGGGCTTTATACTAAATTTGGAATGTTTCACCAAACTTACTATAAATAGAAAGGGAAAAATGGGGTGAATGAACCTACCTATTCTTCTATTTCATTCAGGAAATGAGATCCCTCAAGTTAAAATCCACTTTCAACCCTTAGGTGAGTGAATTCTTGGAGGAATCTTGCAATTTACCTTTATGTGTTAGGATGGGAATCTAGGTCAAACAACACTTTGGGGAGAAAGATTAAAAATAACAAATCAACTCCAAAATTCAATCTATCAATTGTATTTAGTAGATTAAACATAAAACTAAAGGAACCTACAAAGTTTCTGGTAGATTTGGAAGGGATAAATGTCGTGTACCTCTCACAAAATGGGGTTTTTATAAATTGTTTGAGGGCTCATTCACCCTATGGTGAATGGGTCCTATGTAGGGCTTTTCAAAAATGGTTTTTGGTCCTCTTCTCTGGTGTCTGCACTTCCAAATTCCTGATTTTCATAGTCATGCAATTGGAAATAAATCTGGAATTTGAGATTCCTTGAGATGACAACAAAGGTGACAACTTTGACAACTTTGCAATTTTACACTTTTGAGATCTTCAACTTTTCTTCAACCTACAAATATGAAACACACAAAGAGAGGGGAAAAATGTTTGTTTTTGGGTGAATGTGGGTTTTCCTTGGTCAAAACCTATTTTGGTAATTAAACCTTGAAATGAAATGAAATGGCTTGAAAGGAATGATGAATGAACAACTCAATGTCACAACTCACCAAACCCTTGAATGAACCTTTGAAGGACTGAAATCTCTCAATGTTGATCTTGCACGAAATGGTTTCAATGGATGTAGATCTTGATGTTTGAATCTTGCTTTGAATCTTTGACTTGAATGCTTGAATTAGATCTTGAAACCTACATCACAATGTGAGCTCCAAAAAAATGCCTAATTGCAAAAGACTTTGACATGAAAATTGGATCTTGAATTGTTGCAACAAATGATGAAGAAATCTTCTCTTAAATTCTCTTGACAATAATCTTGGCTCTTATTAAGTTCACCTCTTGCTAGCTTACTTGAATTGATAAAATAACCTTGTATTTATAGATATTTATCCTTAATTTCCCTAAATTCAAATATCACAAGCCGACATTGAATCATGGATTTGAAAATATTAAAATACTGCCAAAAACATAATTTAAATTAGGGTCCTAAGGTCTAGGGAGGAGGCAAATGGGTCTTAGGTCCCTAAACCTAGGACACACATTGCTCAATGAGAGGTGCTATGTTAAGGCATTAATGAATGTCTAGTTTCCTCTTCGAAAAATGTAATAAAATAGGCTTGGATTTGAATTAAGGGGGGAAATTAAGGCCTAATTAAGCTCAATTAATTAAAGGCGCCCTAAATAAGTGTGAAAGTTTAAATAAATACATTTTACAACATTAAATTAAGGAAAAATTAAGTTCATTTTAATTAATAGGGCCCTAAACTTAATGTGATTATGTAAAATACATATTACAACACTAAATTAAGGCATATGTAATTAAGTCCAAATTAACATTAATTCCAAATTAAGTGTGAAAATATAAAAGGGATACATTTTTCTACACTACAATAATATTGATTCCAAAACTTCACAACCTATGAAGCATATACGTAGTCTATGACAGTCCAAATATTAAAGCTAATACTCAAATATTATCTTATACAATCTCAAAAAATTCCACATAAAGAGTAGATATATATATAATATTAACCATTGTGGTTTCATAGATAAATACCCAAAGATCATGCAAGCTCTTTACAAACAAGATTAATCAAATGATCAAACAAACAAGTTCAACATAATAGATAATACAATCTTTCCCCAAGCACTTACATTCAATTGCATTTGTAACATAAAAAGAGTAAATAAGTAGAATCCTCATGCCTAGAATTAATAGCTCCTTTTGAGGATATCGCTTTCCAAGCCCAAATCCTCAACCATGTTTATTTATCATTCTATGGACAATCTATCTCCAAACTCTAGCCACTCACAAACTCTCTCAACAATTGCAAAATCACAAAGTAACTCTCAATCTCACAAAGCTCTCAAAAATACTCTTGCACAAGAAATACAACAAAATAAAAATAAAGAAATCATAATGGAAAGTGTCACAAATGGTAGAAAGCACCTCTATATATACTAAAATTTGAGCATCATAATGTTATAAACAAGCTATCAATTCTGCCACCTTCTTATTTTGCATGCATCAACTCAACTGATTTAAACTCTCAGATTGCAACACATAACAATCCTCTTATTTCCAATTTCATAAAATGGCTAAGTTGACTTCATCCTTGTGACAACATGACTCTTTATTGAGTCAAGGGACAACGACACATTCTACAGGTTTCCTATTTGATTTACAAGTTGACTACCTTCATATATTTTGGCCAATTGTATTTTGACCAAGTCTTCATGTTGTACATTGGTTTGAAGACTTCCATTTTCTTTCTATTTCTTATTCTAGCACTGAAATTTTCCCTTCTTAATGTTGTTCTTTGGGTTTCTTTTAAATGCAATGTAGGCTCCCAAGCACTACTGCTTTAGTGCTTCCCAAGCACTAATATTTATCATTCACTTTTTTCAATAACTATACACTATAACTTAAGTTCTTTTACATTTTATTCCATCCCATGCATTGAACATGGTGTAGCTTTTATTCACATGTATGTTGGCTTTTATTAAGCCATGCTCTTATGGCTGCGCCATATATGTGCCCTTATTTACTTTGCAAATATTTCAAAATTCATTCAATATATACATATATAATATATATTACAATATCTTCATTATAATATATATTAGCATATATATATGCATAAAATCAATTTTTGATATTAAATATATATCAATAGATATATATGTATATATTATTAATATATATATAGATATATATGTAATATAACTTATGTATATATTATTAATATATATAAATATATATGTAATATAACTTCTATATATATATTAATATATATATACACATTCATACATTTATTAAATCATTATTTTCTAATCACATATACACTATAGTTTATATATATTGATATCTCAATATCCATATATACACATATATTTACATATTGATCGATAGATATACACATATTATATATATGTTGTATTTACCCTATCAATATTATCATGCACATGGTATATCCATTAATGGGTATGTGTAAGTATGTCTACTCATGCATACACATGCACACATATACTCATATGTATGAGTATATCATAACCACACACACACACACACATATATATATACATATATATATACACACATATATATATATACATATATATACATACATATATATATATACATTTGTATGTATATCTCCATTGGTCAATATATAAATATAAACTCATGAAGATATAACTACACTTAACACAAAGGCGCAACCTCAAATCTCAAAACAAGAACAATCAAAGACTAAACCCAAAACCATTACCATTCAATGACCAAAGAGTACTTACCATTTCCCGACTAACTTGAATCCACTAGACCAACTAGGTTGTGAGTGTGTGATAGCTCAAATAGTCATATTAAGGGTTAATGAACCAAGTTCTTCTCCTGAGTGATACTCCCCCTCTCTTCCAGAGGCTCGATTCATTTCTTGTATCCAACTTAGTGCATCACAAAGGTAGTTAGTCGTTCACTAAAATTCCTTTGCATCATAAATCACTTGCAACATCAAAGCATTAAGTATTCATATTGCAATACATATTTATTCATCGCATTTTTCATCGGTATAAAACACAATCATTCCTTCAAAAGAAATAACATCTTAATGCATATTTTAGTATTTCATTCACCTATTAAACATATTAAGGTCACAATTTACATTTATCATCATATTTACTCATGAAGGTAAAAGTAACCTAGTAACTGAGAAATGGGGTATAACATTTCCAGTATTATTTTCCAACAAACAATCTTGCATTGTTAGTTTTATGTTATCAATTGTAATAGATATGCACTCATGAATGAAAGATTTATGAATATTCTTGTCATGTTGTGAGAGTTCAATTATATGCAATGAAGATATTCCATTTTATCGTTATGCTTAGTTCATTCAAGTGACACATATTTGGTTTCTTATGTGGGAACAACTTGAGCAAGGGCCACTCAAGGTATTATTCACCCACCTTTATTTCTACTTTTAAAATAGGTGTTCATATTATTACATTCATTTCATTTAGATTCTTCTTTCCCATGCACATGAGATATATCTTGTTTTATGATTCACTTTTTGTATTGAGTCCTTGAGTTGTCCTCCAGAGTAAGACAAGTAGTTAGGAGTAAGAATTTGTAGTGTTAATGAAGTTGCAGAGTTCAAATTTAGCAGTTATTAGTTATAGTGCCAAGCTAAAACTACCTGCAACATCAATAACAAACTAAGTTATTCCCTTTTTTTGTAGTTTATGCTTTATTTCCTTTTCAACCTTTACTATTTTCCTTCACATGTGTAAACCACCTATACTAGATGATATAGGCATTGTAGATTCCATGAATGCACATGCAATGCCAACATCACCATAATCTTATGAAGCCCTAGTTGATAATTAAATGATGCCTTTGCAAGGGTTTAGTGGATTGTTTAGCTAGGAACCCTTCCTTTGAATTGTGTGTCTAACACCAAGTTGATTGGACATTAGTGAGGCCTTACATTTTTGGTAGCATTGTAAAGGATGGTGCTACATTAAATATTCTCCTATGTAATTTCAAAGCTTTCATAGTTAGAATTTTACTTTCAGCATTAGGGTAATTAGGTTTTAGTCATCAATACAAAAAAAATTACTAAAATTTTGCAAGAGTTGTTGACCCAAAAAGTCACAACTATTGTATGTGGAGGTGATGAGACACTTTGGGAATATTTCTCCCTTCAACACACAAAGCTTTGGAAGATATTGGTGATCATAGTGAAAAGAGGGAGGGTATTCTTGAAGAAGAATATTCCCTAACACCAGTATTCACACCAGAAAAAGATGAGACTTCCCCCACACAGATCATCACCATGGGTGATGTTGCAGTGGAAGACCCACCAAAGCATCTAATCTTTGAGTTCCCCATTGCCAACTAGTAGAGAGCAACTGCACTAAAGAGCATACCTCCTTTAGTATTACCTATCTTCTGCAGTTTGATCACTATGGACACAAATACATTCCTATTCAAGTTTGATGTGTTGTGCATAAGTTATGATTATAGTAGAGATGCACATAGGCTCAAATTGTTTCCAAAAACTCTAAAGGATGCTAGTTTGAGATGGTTCATGGGTTTAGGAAGAGATGTTCCAAATTGGACTACCATGTGGACAAAGTTCTTGGAAAAATACCAAGACTACTATAGAGGAATTGATAGAAAAAGAGATGATATATTCAGGATGTCACAAAAGGAGGATGAATCCCTAGAAGACTACATGGAAATATTTTTGTTTTTCCTTAAGAAATCCCACCAAAATAAACTATTTGATGAGTATTTAAAGCGAACATTCTTAAGGGGTATTAACGAGGATTGTATGGATCCACTTAACCTCATTGGGGAAGGAGATATCTCTCCAACACCATTTGAGGATATATGCAATATATGCAGGAGCTATTCAAGACCTTTCACAAAGAAGGTTAGAGGAGACTAGAAATCTTCCATCAACAAACCATCTAATGGAGTCTCTAGAGTTGAATTGAGTAATCTTTTGTCCAATATGAAGGATGATATTGTCAACCATATAGCTACACAACTAGATAACCTCCATATCAAAAATAAGCAAGGGGAGGTAAAAGTAGCTCTTATAGAATACTGCCAGCATTGTAGACAAAGAAAATATAACTACAAGTGCAAGAAGGTGGCAAGTATCTCTAAGGAAAAGCATGGGAGACTATAATTTCATACATTGGAAGGTGAAGATGAAAAAATATTCTACATAGCTCAAAGGAAACCTTGGCAACCAAGGTAAGGTATGCCTCAAGATCCTTTGAATAATAATATGTCATTTCCCAGTAACAATACAAGGGTGTTAGTCCTCCTCTACACCAAGGATTGATGCTAGCCCTGTATAAGTACACTCTTGTGCTTAACCCTCACGGTATCCCTTTGGTAGCTAGAAATGATAATCCTAACTGCTTTGATGGTGTTAATGAGGAGCCCCATATTGATGAAATTCATGTTGAGGCACCTAACCCCTGCCTACCTCCCTTAGTTGCTATTAGGAGGGTGCTAATTCTTGTTAAGAGCCCTTCCCTTGCTGCTAATGTCTCGAATCCCTCAACTCTTGGGATGCAGAAATAGTGGATAAAGGTATTTTTGAGACTGAGCTCAAGAAGGCTACCCCAGAGAAGAGAAAACACTCACCTCTTCTATTGAAATTTCCCAAGGTGAAGAAATTTAAAAGATATCTCAATCCTAGTGATGTCATTACTATTACTAAGGAGGGTGTGCAAAATGAGGAGTTGAAAGAGAACATGCAAGGGCAAGGAAGTGGAGGAAGTAGTGGTAGAAGGTCAGCCAACCTAGCTAAAGCTACTTCTAAGGACAAGAAATGTAAACAAAACATCACAGTGTGTGAAGAGGAAGACCTGGAAATTGAAGATTTTGAAGCCCAGGAGGAAGAAGATTATGAAGATATGGATTTCAAGGATTCTTCCTATGATATGGGGGAAGAGGGATCAGATGAAGAAAAGGAAGAGGAGGAGGAGGAAAAAACTAAGAAAGAAGAGGATCAAAAGAATGATAATTTGACTGTGCAGGATGCAGGGAATATGGGCATTGAAACTAATACTAAGGACTCAAGCATTGATTTTATGAAGAGTAGACAAATTTTTTTTAGGTTCAGGTGGGAAATATGGAGAAAGCCTTGGTTAATCTAATGAAGGTAACTAATAGGCTGATGTGGAGGGCGATGATTGGCATTATTTCAGGACAAACTAAAATTTCTAGGAAGTTGAAAAAATAGGGGAAGTCTGATGTTTTAAAGATGTTGGATGAGTCTGAGGGACCTGACTGGAGGGAGTACATCTCCCTCATTGGTGAATATGGAGACCTACTAAAAAAATCCAAGTAATGGCTTCTTGATGTTGTTTAAATGACTGATATCCTCTTTTTGTCATTTTGTTTCCAAATTTTAGACTGCTATTTTATAATATCCTTGTTATGGTTTAGGACTACCTGGGATATGGTAGATTTGATCAATGGATTACTTATATTTAATTATTCTAGCAGAAACTTCTTTTTTTTATTAGTATTGGCTAGATTATGGTTACGATGTTAAATGATGGCCTGCATGCCACACTGGCTATTATTTTTTGGTGCTTGTTGTTGATGCTATTTCCAACTTTGTTTCAATTCCTTTTTGTCTTTTGGCTATAACCATGGGATCAAGGCCTTTCCCTGCTTAACTAATAAAAAATAATACAAATTTTCCTAGTTTGAATCCTCAACCTTGGGCTAATCCACAAAACCAACCATGGCCAAATTCTCAATCCAATTGGAACCAACAACAACAAAGCATGTGGCCACCTCAAAATTACCAAGGATATAATTTCCAATGGCCACCTCAAAAAAACTAAGAAAAACCTCAGTGGAAAAGAGGTCAACAATGGAAAAACCTAAAAATAAATTATCAGCAACCACAACCACCTTTGCAGCCACAACAACAAGCCATTATGCCAAATCCAACAAAACCAACACCACAACCACCTAGAGCACCTCAAATACTAGCCCAACTTGCATCTAACCCCAATAATAAGCATGTCTAATAGGCCTACACTAATGAAGCTATTCAATACCCTACTTATGGGGTAGAGCTAAGTGATATCCACCTCAGATCGGGGAAAACCTTAGTTGGGCCTTCATTCCCTCAAATTACTAAATTGATTGATGAAGAACCCCTAGTAGAGATATTAGACAATAAACCTAAGGAGCTTGAGTCAAATTAGGTTAACCAAACCAATCCAAGTCCAAATCCTCCATCCCCTGAAAGATTGGCAGATCAAAGACATCAAACACAAGCTGAAACTGACTTGTTGGGACAACTTAAGGATGTTTGCATCAAGATACCCCTTATTCAAGCAATTAAGGAGGTTCCTATATATACTAAAACAATAAGAGAACTATGCCTTAAAAATCTAGGCAGGAAGAGAAAAGATCCACATATTGTACATGTCTTAGGACAACTTGTAGACATTATGTTGGGAAACATAACTGTTCCCAAGTACGCATACCCTAGGAGCCCTATATTGGATGTAAAGATAAATGGCACTCTCATAAAGAACACCTTAATTGACTTAGGAGAATTTATTAATGTAATGACTAAAGAGATAATGAAGTTGTTACAATTGATAAAACTTAGACCTACACCTATTGTTTTATAGTTGGTAGATAGGTCCACAATCAAACCTAAGGGTATCATTGAAGACTTAGTGACAACATTGGATTCATGGGAGTAACTAGCAGATTTCATGATACTTCAAAAAAAGCTAATCTTGCAAGCTACCCCCTCATATTAGGAAGACCATGGTTGGAAATAATAGATACCTTCATAGGGTGCAGATCTAGGTTAGTCTTTTATCCACTAGCCCAGCCACATGCAAACCTAGAACAAACCATTTGGCCTGCACTAGATGAAGAGGGTCAATACTTCTTGCAAGAATTGATGATTGTTGAATTCCATCCCATGTTAGAACACCAATATGAAGATGAATTGATAGTAAACATCATTCAAAATGACTATAGTAGGGACCTGTAACATCGGGATTGCTTGACATGTTTGTAGGAGCCTCTATAAAATATTATCCATGCTACTTCATCTAAGTCAATTTCCCAAATATTTCATGATTTTTTACCACTTCAATGTATCCCGAACATAGCAAGACTTGAAATCTCATCTGTACAAATAACATCCAATACTTTAGAGATAATTTTGGGTAAAACATTGAATGTTAACTGTCAATTGACTGGTATACAACAAATATCACTAATGATTATGCTACCAACACATGCAACAACCTTTGCATGAGATTACCATGACATGAAGGGAATAGACCCATATTTGTGCATGCATAGGATTTACATCAATGATGGTTTCAAACTCATAAGGCAACCCCAAAGGAGAATGAACCCTATAGTTAGATACATAGTTAAATTTGAATTGCAAAAATTACTTGATGTAGGCTTTATATATCCCATCTCTTATAGTCAATGGGTGTCACCTCTAGTAATTGTTCCAAAGAAAGGAGAACATGGAGAGTATGTGTAGACTACCGAGAATTAAATGTTGCAACTAGAAAGGACCAATTTCCACTACCCTTCATTGACCAAGTACTTAATTCGTTAGCAGGAAAAAAGTATTCCTTTTTGGATGGATTTAGTGGCTATAGCCAAATTAATATTTCCCCAGAAGACCAAGACAAGATAAAATTCGCATGCCCTTGGGGAACATATTCTTATTTTGTCCTACCATTTTCCATTAGTAATGCACCACCCACTTTCCAGAGGGAAGTACTAAGTATATTCTCAAATTTTACAAATGATTCCATGGAACTTTACATAGATGATTTCATAACATATGGGAATACATATGAAGAAGCACTTGGAAATGTAGAGAAGGTGCTCAAAAGGTGTCAAGAACACAACTTATCCCTAATTCATGAAAAGAAGGGATTATTTTGGGACATTTTGTGTCCAATGAAGGAATTTAGGTGGATCCCAACAAAATTGAAGTGATATCAGCACTTTGTGTGCCTCAAAGATAAAAATATGTTAGAAGATTCCTAGGAAATGTTGGATATTATAGGATATTCCTCCAAGAATTTAGTAAACTTGTAGCTCTACTATTTGTTTTATTGTCCAAACATATTGAAGTTTAGTTGTCAGCTACCTTCCAACACTCTTTTGAAGCACTCAAGGAAACACTAACCAAAACACCTATCTTGAGAGGACCAAATTGGACCATACCTTTCCATATCCATAGAGATGCTTTTGATTTTTCTATAGGATTTTTTCTTAGTAAAAAGGAAGGAAACAAAGAGTATGCCATCTACCACATCAATAAAAATCTACAAGGGGTAGAACTCAATTATACAATGACAAAGAAGGAGATGTTAGCAGTAGTATATTCCATAAACAAATTTAGGAATTATATTATAGGATATCCAATATTCATACACACTAACCATACAACAATCAGGTATCTAATGAACAAACTAGTGGTTGGTGGAAAAATTTTCAGGTGGTTGTTGTTACTTCAAGAATTTGGAATTACCATTGTGGACAAGGCTGAAAAAGAAAATGTAGTAGCAAAATTTCTATCTAAACTACCAACAAAATAAAAAGAAGATGTTGTTGATGATTCATTTCTAGATAAGCATCTATTTCCTCTATCTCTACATACACCTTTGTTTGTAGACATTGCCAACTATCTAGTAGTAGGATAAACACCACCTCATTTCTCCCAAAGAGAAAAGAGGCAATTGGTTCACAAAGTTTTTCCCTACTCTTGGATATCTGGATACTTATTTTACACATGACCAAATAACATTATGAGGAGATGTATCAGAGAAGATAAAGTATATGACATTCTCAAATCATGCCATGGTAAACCCTGTGGGGGAAATATTATAACAAAGAGGACAACTCTTAAGATTATCAACATTGGCTATTATTGGCCAACTCTTCATAAGGACACAATGAAATCCACTAGGGGATGTGATACTTGTTTTAGAGAATGGGAAGGCCAACAAAAAAAGATGAAATACAATTACATCCACAATTATCAATAGCACCATTTGATAAATGGGGATTAGATTTCATTGGCCCAATATCACCAACATCTAACAAGGAATATATACTAGTGTGTACAAATTACCTTACAAAATGGGTGGAGGTTAAGGCTTTACAATTTGCAAGGGATGGTAATGTGGAAAAGTTTCTCTATGAGGACATATTTACAAGATATGAAGTACCAAGAGAAATTGCCATACACCAAGGGCCCCAATTTACAATAGAACTAATCACAAAATTGGTTCAAGAGCATGAAATCAGACACAAGAATTCTACACCTTACCACCATCAAGATAATGGACAAGCAAAAGTCACAAAAAAGGAAATTGAGAACATTCTAACAAAAATAGTACAAATTCATAGGAAAGATTGGGTAGTCAAGTTGCCTAAGGTAGTTTGGGCCTATAGGACAACTTGGAAAATAACAATAGGGTTTACACCATATGAATTGTTGTATGAAAAGAAAGAAATACTTCCTATTGAATTTGAATACAAAACATTGAGGACAACAATCACATTGGGCATGGACTTGTCAACAACACAACAAGAGAGGTTACACAACCTCAATGCACTTGACAAAATCAAGATGGAAACTATACACCACACTAAAGTTGTTCAAAATTAGAGAATCAAATGGCATGATTAGTTCATTAAGACCAAGGAATTTAGTGTAGGATATTGGGCTTTTCTTTATGATTCAAGATATAAGGACTACAAAAGGAAGTTGTAGACAATATGGTTTGGTCTATATGAGATAAAAAGGTGTTTCCTAATGGAGCAATACAACTATAAACCATTGATGAAGTTAGATTCTCACTATTGGTTAATGGACATAGACAAAAGTTGTATAAGAAACCACTGCAAAAGGATGATTTCCTTCTTTCATTAATCCAGGAATTTGAGCCTTCACTTCAAAATTCAACTACAAAAACTACAAGTTCTACACATAATTCAGTAGAGGAGTTTCCTAGCTTGCCTATTGATGTCACACAAGTATAAATTTCTAACACACTTCACATGCACACACTACACAAGGTGACAATAAAACACCATCATTTTCTAGTATAGTCAATGATGCAATAGGGACCTATAGCAACACGGTTAAAGATGAAAAAATTTAAAAGGGACTTGATACTAGAGGCACCCATAGTAATTGATTGACAATCATTTAAAAATTACCCTTTGAACTAATTGCATGATCCATACTTTCGAACTCCATTTTTTCACATACATGCAACCACACATCTTTCATTTTTGTATGTGCAACCTATACACCTCCTCACACATAGCATTTCCATCACCCTTTCTTATTACCACGTATCATAAAATTCATCTCACATCCCATCTACTATACATCCCACAACCTTTTCCAACAATCATTCACCACACACCATGCATTCATGTAATTCACTTCAATTTTCAATTAAGAATAGTCACATCAACCCAATTGCGGGCAGAAATCAACACATTTGCATGAGTTACATTTTACTTCACAAGTATTCTATAGGTACATGCATTATCTTGTCATAATTAGCATAGATGATCATTTATTTCGTATCTGTTAACATTAATTTAGGCATGTTTTCATATCTAATTTGATATTCCACTACTTCCCATTTAAACCTCCACCAAGAACCATATAGTTAAGTGAGGACACTTAATAGATTTAGTTGGGGGGAGGGATACTCTCATTTTCTTGACAACAAACCCTTTGCGACATTTTTTCCATTTATTTTTCCTCTATTTTTACACAATATAAGCTCAAAGGAGAAGGAAAAGGTTAGAAGCAACTGAGTTAAGAGGATATAGCATACTGTAAGTGGTGTAATTAGATTAAACAAGTAAAAATTGAAAAGTGCATAATTAAGGGAATTACAAAGTAATAGAAGTATCATGGGTGGTGACATTATCCGTAGGGAGCCAAAAACACATACCCAGTTGTTGGAAGATAGGCTGGTGTTACCATTTTTTCAACAAGCTAGTTGGATGGACTACTTCTTAAAACTCACAGAGTTCAATGTAGTTATGAAACAACAATTTACTACTACTTTGCAAAATGATGAGGTAATTGTAAGAGGTTTGAAGGTGGATGCTTCAGAGGCTACTATTATTGAGGTTTTAGGACTACCAAGGGAAGGGGAAGAGTTTCCAATAAGGGAAAATGCCATAGCTGCCAAGAATGAATTTAGACAACCAAGAGAAAACCTAGACTCATCGCCCCAAGGTACAAAAATATTATCCTTGCCCTGGATATGGGCCTTAGTAGCTTCTATATAGTCAAATACTTATCCTGTGATTTTAGGAAATCCTTATTGTATACAATCTATTTTAAGCTTTTAAGTCATCTTCACCATGATAGTGTTATGCCTTGCATAACCACCCCATTTTATTCTGGAACAAAACAAGTCCCCCTTTTTCTTTTGTTTTCTTTGCCTTTGGTTGTCTGGTTTGGTCTTAGGAGTTCTTTTGTTTTCCTCCTAAGTTTTTCTTTTGTTCTGTCATATTTTGGTTCTGCTTAACAAGAGTTGGGTTTCTTTTTGTTAAAATTGAAGGCATGATGAACAATAGTGTATTTTATATGCTTTGAGGACTAATGGAGGCATTTGTGTTGCAGGATTAAATCATACATTGGAGTGTTATTTTTCAATGAACTCAGTTGGGAAGCATACCTCATTCAAGTTTGGCATAAAATTCCTCTAAGGAGAAAGTCGGTGAGACCTTCTAGATGTCTTGTCGACTAGTAGTGCATTCTATTTGTCTGAAATGTACCAGTAGGCCAAACATTTTAATCGCCGTGGGTTTTATATGTCTCCCCGACATGTTGAAGTCTCGCCAACCGTTGTGCATAAGGCTATCATCGCCGAAAGAACTTGGGTTCGAGGAGAAGTCTTCCTGACTGATAGAAGTCTCGGTGAAAGGGGGTGGCTTCAATGAAAAGTTTGGCTAACTGCTGAGGTCTCGGCGCAAGGTGATGCCTTTGGCATAAGAGCGTGGCTTTGGGGTAATGTCTCGCCGACCAAGCCAAGTCTCCCCGAAATGGTCCGAGCTCGCCAAGAGATGAAGGGTTTGATGTAGTGTCTTCCCGACCCGATAGGGTCTCGCTGACATGGAATGGTGGTCCCAGAATGAGCTCTCACCGAAACAAAATGGCCTCGGGAAGATGTCCTGCCAACATGGGAAGGTCTCGCCGAGAGAGATTGCCTTCGGCATAACGTCTTGCCAATTGGGAAAAGTCTCTCGACTAATATGAGCTCTCACCAAAACAAGGTGGCTTCGATGAAAGGTCTTTCCAACTTGATAGGGTCTCACTGACATGGAATGGTGGTCTCGGGTGAGGTCTCGGTGAAAGGAGGTGCCATTGGGGAGATGTCTCGTTGATGATTGTTAGTCACGGTGAGGGATTCTCCCTTTGGCATAGTGTTTTGAGCTCGATGAAAGGTCTCACCGACAAAGTAGGGTCTTGCCAAAATGAAATGAGCTCGGGGAAAATGGAAGAGATCGGCATGATATCTCGCCAACTGGTGGTATTCTCACTGACATGTTTTGTGCCTTCGGTGTAACATGAAGGGCTCGCTATGAAGTCTTGTTGAGTGCGATTGTCTCAGCGATGAAAGGGAATATCACTATAACTTTGGCTCCCTGTCGTGATGTCTAGATGACCTAATGGTGTCTCGCTGAAATATTTGAGTTCAACATGATGTCTAGCCGAAGGGGTAAAGTCTTCCCGACCAGGCGAAGTCTCATTGAAAGATGCTGGCCTCAGGGAGAGGTCCTGCCGACCGATGAAGGGTCTCGGCAAAAGGTTTGAGTTTGTCGTAAGGTCTCACCAATAGGGTAGAGCCTCCCCGAAACAGAATGATCTCTCGCCGAAACAAGGTGGCTTTGATGAAAGGTCTTGCCAACCCGATAGGGTCTCGTCGAAAGGTTATGCCTTTGGCATAACATCTTGCTGAAGGGGTGAGGTCTTGTCAAAAAAGGGTGTCATCGGGGAGAAGTTCCACTGGCTGCAGAATGTCTCATCGAAGATTATGCCTTTGGTGTAATCTCTTGCCGACAGTGGTTCAAAAGGATGAGCTCGGGGAGACACTGAGTGAAATATTTGCGCTTAGTATAATGTCATGCTGACAAGCGATGGTCTCGCCAATGGTTTTAAACCTTCGGTGTGACTAATGGAACCCACCATGAGGTCTTGCCGAGAGAATAGAATCTCGTCGATAGATATGTGGCTGCGGTAGGACTCATCACTGAGAGTTTGCATTTGACAAGAAGTCTTACCGACAATGGGGAGTCTTGCCGATAGCGATGGATTTTCCAATGGAAAAGGGATATCGGTGTGACCAATGGGAACTCGCTATGACCTCTGACCGATAACGATGTCTTGCCAATGGTTTTTGTGATATCAATGTAACTTTTGCATTTGAGTCTCACTGATAGTTGTATGCTATGTTGATGCTGCTGTAGAGTATAATTGCATCGAGGAGACATGGCTAGTGTCTCACTGACATGTGATTCTGTCTAGAGAGTCTTTTGACCGTCTGGGAATCTTGCGTGACATATATTCCACCAATCAGAAGAAGCTAAAGGGGCAGGCTAGTGACAGTTTGACTGATTGACTATTCTTGCAAGGAGGATCAACAGAGCATAAACGACACGGATTTACTCTGAGATCAAAAGTGATGGAGTAGCTCGGTGAACAATTGTGTGGAGATCTAACGGGAAAATTTGATGTTGTTTCCAAGAGGAGGTCTACATGCAGAAAGATCTAGAGTAGGAAGAAACCTGAAAGGAAGAAAAGAAACCACAAGTCTCAGGGACAGTTGTGAGGTCTACTGGAAAAAGGAAAATCGATATTAATGGCTATACTCCAGGGCATTCAAAGCAGCTCCAATGAAGCTCTCGAGGGTGGACACGAAGGCCAAAAGTTAATGTTGTGGTTGTAAAAGATCTGAAGGCTTCTCCTGAGGGCGATCCTTCACCGACATGGATAGCGGGGATTCACATTGAATGCAATCAGCTTTATTCCCAAAAGATTTGAGGGCCGACCATCCTGAAGTGAACCGATATTTTGTAAACCCTAAAAATAGGGCCCATTACATTATTTTTGGCACGTTTTGTATATATGGCATTTTTGCCTCTTTCAGGGGTAGAAGTTTTAGAATACATAGAGATAGAGGGAGATTTTTCAAAAACCAGTAGTAGAGAAACTTAAGAGTAGCAGTAGAATAGGAGTTAGATTCGACAGAAGACAATGATGTATCTTTCAAGTTTTCTCAGTATAGATGGAAACAATCTAAATATATAGGTTTTCTGTATGTTGGTGATTGTGCCAGATTTGTAAATGTTGCTTATCTATTTCACTAACAGTAGAAGCAACTAGATTTAAATCTATAAGGATAGCTAAGTGCAGAAATAACTCTCCTAATTTCAAAACCTCAAGGAAGAATGTAGAGATACTTTTAAATTTTCAATTACAATCCAATTAAGATACACTTTAAAGCAATAATAGAAATAGAGAAATAATCATACATAGATGAACACCAGATTTATGTGGGAAAAGCCTTACGAGAGAAAAACCCACCACACCAAGAGAAGCCACTTTGTATTACAGTAATGGAGATTACATACAAAGATCAGACTTATCTTTCTGATGTCAGTTTACTGCAGCATTCACAATGATTAACCTTGCTACAGAATGCTCAAGTTACAATTTACTTAGAATCTGATTCACACTGATACACATCGAACTATTCATCCAAATTTCAAACCTCCTCTCAGTAACGGCCACAATAGTCCAATTGCTAGCGGTTCCCATTCAGCTTCTCTGATTGGTTGAAGACACACCACATAGGATGGTCTCCCAATTGGTCAAAGGCGTTCAACCTGTATTCGTATGTCGGTGATACACTAACCATGTCTCCCCAATGCCATAAGACCTGACCATCGATCTTGCCAAGAGTCATTGCTATTGGTGAGAGGTTTCACTGAGTTCACAAACTACATCAACCTTAGCATTCTCATCGGTGAGACAATCGCCATTCGATGAGACATCACACTGAAGTTCCAAAGTCACATAGATGTTAGCTTTCCATTCGGTGAGACTATCGCTACTCACCAGGACATCACACCGATGTTCAAAAGTCACATAGACAAGAGTGTTACCATCAGCAAGACTATCGTCCTTCTCCAAGAGATCATACCGAACCTTCATGTTATTTCAAGATGTCCAACTGTCGACAAGACTTACCGCTATCACTGAGAGTTCTTACCGAAGTCTCCAAGTTACCCCAAGACCGCCAGTCGCCAGGAGTCATACCAATAACAAACTATAACATCAGCGAGACAAACACCCATCGCTAAGACTTCATCTCGAGACTTCCATGTTAACCCAATGAGCATCAGTGAGACAAACATGTGTCGCCAAGAGTTCATAGCGAAACCTCCATGTTACCCTGAAGACTCCAAGTGTAGCACCCTATCAGCGAGACAAACCATCTCGATAAGACTTCATACCAAGATAAGCCTTTTGGCTAAGAGTCTCCTCGACACCACTTGTTGCCCAGAGTCTCCCCGATATACGATAAGAGTGGCATGTCAGCCAGAGATCTCTACAAGTGGTGAGAGATAGAAACTGTTACAGCGACAACACCAGTCGACAAGACAAAAGCAAGGTCACAACAACCAAAACATTTCAACAAGATTACAAACTGCCAGTCGGCTAGACAAAAGGAATGTCACACCAACTTTTCTCTTCCAGAGATTTCAGCCTGTGAGATTGAGGCACATATTTCCAACAATCTCCCACTTGACGAAGATCACACAGGAACCTCCAGAGCACAACAAAACTACTAAAATTCATGGGCACTAAGGCCCATAGAATTGGCACACCACCTGAACTTGTCTATGCTCGCTGGCTTTGTCAATGCATCTGCAACATTGTCCAGAGTATCCACTTTTTCTAATTAAACCTTTCCATCCTCCACCATATCTCGTACAAAGTGATATTGTACATCTATATGTTTCATCCTGGCATGGAAAGTAGGATTCTTTGCCAAACAAATAGCACTTTGACTGTCACAATAAATTATTATTTGCCCTGCATCAAAACTAATGTTAGAACACAAACGTTTTAACCAAATTGCTTCTTTATAGGCGTGTGTTGCTGCCATGTATTCTGCCTCTGTGGTGGACAAAGCGACTACAGCTTGTCGCTTACTCATCCAACTCACTGCACCACCATTCAACATGAAAGTATATCCACTGGTGGATCTTCTGCTGTCAATGTCCCCTTCCCAATCAGAATCCACATAGCCTCAAATGCTAAGAGTCCTCTGTGATTCAACCAAGTTACCACGGTAACACAGCATATTTGAATTTCCCTTCAAATATCTAAACACTCTCTTCACAACATCTCAATGTGTCCTTCCAGGATTAGCCATAAACTGACTAAGTACTCCCACTACCTGGGAAATGTCTAGCCTTGTATAGACCATTGCATATATAAGACTTCCAACCACACTAGCATAGGGTACACTAGTCATGTCCTCCATCTCAGTAGGAGATTTTGGACAGTCTTCAACAGATAGCTTCGTTCCCTGCAAAACTAGAACAACTAGTTGCTTGCAATCATTCATGCAAAATCTCTCTAGAGCAGTCTTGATATACTTACTCTGATTGAGCCAAATTTTTCTACTATTCCTGTCCCTGGTTATCTCCATCCCCAGAATATACCTTGCTGCACCAAGATCTTTCATTTCAAACTTAGCAGACAACTGAGACTTAAGATCATAAATCATCAACTTACTATTGCCTATGAACAACATATCATCAACATAGAGAGCAATAATAAGAACTTGATCACTTTCAGCTTTATAATACACACAATGATCAAATTTTGATCTTACAAATCCCAAAGAAAATACAAAAGTATCAAACTTCTAGTACCACATTCTAGGTGACTACTTTAATCCATACAAAGACTTTTTTAACTTGCAAACTAATCTTTCTTTACCTTTATCCACAAAGTGCTCAGGCTAGGACATATAAATGTCTTCTTCAAGATCACCATGAAGAAATGTTGTTTTCGCATCCATCTGTTCGACCTCTAAGTCATACGCTGCTGCAAGTGACAAAAGAAATCTAATGGATGTCAGCTTAGCTACA
Organism: Sequoia sempervirens; assembly: GCA_007258455.2. Classification (NCBI taxonomy): domain Eukaryota; kingdom Viridiplantae; phylum Streptophyta; class Pinopsida; order Cupressales; family Cupressaceae; genus Sequoia; species Sequoia sempervirens. The sequence goes on along the minus strand of VDFB02000003.1, from coordinate 661,232,414 downwards.
GGAGAGAAAATTTCCCCATAATCAATTCCCTCTACCTAGGAATAACCCTTCGCAACCAACCTCGCCTTATGCTTTTCCACACTGCCATCTAGACCAATTTTCTTTTTAAATACCCATTTGCAGCCAACAACTTTTCTACCTTTAGGAAAGGGCACCAATCTCCAAGTATCATTCTTCTCTAATGATGCCATTTCTTCATTCATGGCTTCCAACCAAGAGTTTGAATCAGACATTCTAAATGCCTCTTTCATAGTCTTAGGCTCATCAGTGCTAGAAATTAAAGCAGAGGCACAAGTAGAATCTATCAAAGAAAGCCATACCTATCAGGTTGCTTTCTTTCACGAGTTGACCTCCTCACTTGTTGAAGTTGAGGTTCTTCTTCTTCTTCAGAACTCTCAGAATTACTTGAGCTCTCCTCAATTTTAGGTACATTTTGAATTTTCAATTCCTCTTTATCTAGTGTCGGAGGAATTTCAACTACATCCTTTTTGTTTTCTGATTTTTTCTCTGACTGCATATCCAAGGTAGAAGGCTTCAGCTCACGAAAGATAACACTTCTGTTGTACAAAACCTTCTTTGTATCAGGATTTCAAAGCTTGTATCCTTTTATGCCAGCACTATAACCAATAAAAATACATTTAGCATCCTTGTTCTCCAACTTAGATCTTTTCTCATATGACACATGTGCATATGCCTCACAGCCAAAAACTTGAATGTGTCTTAAAGAGGGCTTCTTACCAGACCATGTTTCTAAAGATGTTTTCTCAACAAGAGTGGAATTCAAAGAATGGTTTATCAAGTAACATGCTATAGCAACTGCCTCAACCCAGAACTTCTCCTCCAAGCCAGCACTGCTCAGCATACTTTGTGCTCTTTCCATCACTATCGTGTTGAACCTTTCTGCAACTCCATTTTGCTGCGAAGTGTAAGGTGTAGTTTTATGTCTTTTAATTCTATGATCTTTACAGTACCTCTCGAAATCATCAGAACAAAATTCACTGCCATTATTAGTCCTTAAACATTTTATTTTTCTTCCATTGTAATTTTCTACAAGGTTCTTAAATTCCTTAAACCAACTGAACACTTCTGATTTACTTTTCAAAAAATAAACAAATGTTCTTCTCGAATAATCATCAATAAATGATACATAGTACCTTGACTTAGACAAAGAAGGAACATTCACTGGACCAAATACATCACAATGAATATAATCTAGCAAACAAAAATATTTGTGAGGACTGGAGTAAAATGAAACACAGTGTTGTTTACCATATATACAATGTTCACAGAATTCAAATTTGAGGTTACAATCTTCAAGCCCCTCAACCAGGTTTTTATTTTTCAAGGTTTTTAAACCTTTCTCACCAATGTGGCCTAGCCTATGATGCCAGAGCATAGTCTTTTCTGATGAAATTTTAACTTCCATAGAGCTTACAGAATCAGGAACTTTTTCCTCTTTTCCTCCATGAGTAGTTTTTTGTGACTTTGCAGAGACACTATTGCTTTGCACGACATGTGCATCAAGCTTATACAAGGTACCAACACGAGTACCTCTTGCTAGCACCATAGAGCCTCTAGTCATCTTGCAGCCATTTCCAGAGAATGTGACTTGCACTCCAATATCATTCAACATACTAACAAAAAGTAAGTTTCAAGCCAAACATGGTATATGCATTACATCATTAATTCCCTTCACTCTTCCATCAATGAATTGAATTTTGACTCTTCCATGACCAACAATTTCCAAAGATGAATCACTTGCCAAATACACCTTCCCACCATCGTATTCTTCATACTTTGTGAACCAGTCTCTGTGAGATGTCATGTGGAAAGATGCTCCAGAATCAATTAGCCAAACATCATCTGATGCCTGCGTAGCCAAGGCTGCAATGAAAGCATCTGCATCACTCTAAGAAGAATCATTTTCAGAAGAATACTTCTTCTTCTTCTCTTTACAATCCTTTCGGACATGACCAGGTTTCCCACAATTCCAACACTTCACCTTGGACTTCTTGCCAGGAGACTTTGATCTCCCCTCTTATTTCGATTTGGACTTCTTGTCCTTCTTCTTGCCTTTATTTTTTGATTTGCCTCTAACAGCAAGATCCTCCTTCACCATCTCAGAAGATTTCCTTCTCATCTCTTCTTATAACAAAGAAGCAACAACATCTTCCATCTTGAAACAGGATTTTGTACTCCCAATAGCCATCACCAAGTGATCCCAAGAATCTGGCAAAGAACACAATATCAGCATACAACAATCCTCTTCACCAATCTTCACACCAACAGATGTTAAATATGCAATCAACATGTTGAATGTGTTCAAATGATCAGCTATAGACCCTCCTTCCTGCATTCTCAAAGTGTACAGCTTCTTCCTCAAGAACAATTTATTCACTAAGGACTTCCCCTAATAAATATATGCTAGTCCCTTCCACAAGGAAGATGTAGTCTTCTCTTCATGCACATTCAGAAGAACAGAGTCTGCCAAACAGAGCCTTATCATCTCCTTAAACTTTCTATCTGCAAGGTCCCAATCTTCTTGCTTCATGCCTGTAGGCTTCGCTCCAGACACAACAATCCAAAGATCACGATCAACCAATAGATCTTCCATCTTAAGTTTCCACAACTCAAAAATTGTTACCATTGAATTTCTCAATTTCAATCTTTCATGACGTGCTTTCCATCTTAACCTATAATTTGAATTATCAAATTTCTACAAGACTCCCACTGAACAGAAATTGACACAAAAAATCCAATGTACCCACAAGGATAACACAATTGTCCAGGCTCTAATACCACTTGTAAGGAAAGCTAAGTGTGGAAACAATTCTCCTAACGTCAAAACCTCAGGGAAGAATGTAGAGATACTTTTAAATTTCAATTACAGTTTAATTAAGATACACTTTAAACCAATAACAGAAACAGAGAAATAATCATACACAGATGAACACCAGATTTACGTGGGAAAACCCTTATGGGAGAAAAACCCACCACACCAGGAGAAGTCACTTTGTATTACAGTAATGGAGATTACATAGAGAGATCAGACTTATCTTTCTGTTGTCAGTTTACAGTAGCATTCACAATGATTAACCTTGCTACATAACACTCAAGTTACAATTTACTCAGAATCTAATTCACACTAATACACATCGAACTATTCATCCAACTGTCAAACCTCCTCTTAGTAACAGCCGCAATAGTCTAACTACTAGTGGTTCCCATTCGGCTTCTCTGATTGGTAGAAGACACACCACATAGGATGGTCTCCCAATCGGTCAAAGGTGTTCAGCCTGTATTCACATGTCAGTGAGACACTAACCATGTCTCCCCGATGCCATAAGACCTAACCATTGATCTCACCAAGAGTCATTGCTATCAGCAAGAGGTTTCACTGAGTTCACAAACTACATTGACCTCAACATTCTCATCGGCAAGACAATCGCCATTTGATGAGACATCACACCGAAGTTCCAAAGTCACATAGACGTTAGCTTTCCATTCAGTGATACTATCGCTACTCGCCAGGACATAACACCGATGTTCAAAAGTCACATAGACAAGAGTGTTACCATCGGCAAGACCATCATCCTTTGCCAAGAGATCATACCGAACCTTCATGTTATTCTGAGATGTCTAATAGTCGGCAAGACTTACGGATATCACTGAGAGTTCTTACCGAAGTCTCCAAGTTACCCCAAGACCACCAGTCGCCAGGAGTCATACTGATAACAAACTATAACATCGGCGAGACAAACACCCATCGCTAAGACTTCATACCAAGACTTCCATGTTACCCCGATGAGCATCAGTGAGACAAACATATGTCGCCAAGAGTTCATAGCGAAGCCTCCGTGTTACCTCAAAGACTCCAAGTGTAGCACCTTGTTGGCGAGACAAACCATCTCGATAAGACTTCATACAGAGATAAGCCTTTCGGCCAAGAGTCTCCTCGACACCGCTTGTCACCTAAAGTCTCCCCGATATACGATAAGAGTGGCATGTCAGCCAGAGATCTCCACGAGCTATGAGAGATAGAAACTGTCACAGTGACAACACTAGTCGGCAAGACAAAAGAAAGGTCACAACGACCAGAACATTTCAACAAGGTTACAAACTGCCAGTCAGCCAGACAAAAGGAATGTCACACCGAATTTTCTCTTCCAGAGGTTTCAGCCTATGAGATTGAGGCACATATTTCCAACAATATCTACTTCATATTGTGTTCCTGAATGGTATTCATCTTCAGTTAATCATTTGATTTGAAAAGCTTTCAAGGAATAAAGTTTTATTTTATGTTTTGGTTTAAATAGTGATTTGCAATCTACTGTTGAAGTTAACACTGTGAATGAATGAAACTGTGTGTTAATCACAAGTTAATTTTGTTTTACAGTTTTAGTTAGCAATTCCTTGAAAGGTAACAAGTCTGGTTAAGTTAGATGAATTATCATTCTTTTCAGCTCCAAAGATTTGATCTATCTTTTCCTGTTTCTTTAAAAACCCTGGTTAAAGTAGGTTTGAATTTATGCTTGATCTTAGAAAAATCCACAAGCTCAACACCAGCAGGGCCCTTGAACATTATAGTTCACATCAACCATTGAGTGAAATCAGCACAGTCGAGAACCGATTACAAAGACCTTGGGAGTTAGATATCCATGTGTTATTTTTTCTCTTTCAGGAGAGAAGAATAGTAATATTTTGTTTACTATTGTTGTGCTCATCCAAACCATCAACAGGAAACTAGCACTAGAAGGAGGGCCTCCTTGAGTAATTTTGGATTGTTGTGAGTTGGAGTGGGTTAGATCTTGGAAACCCAGCTGTAATGGGTAGCCCTTTGTATACACCAGGACTTGTCCATGAAATCCCTGGTCATCTGTATGATAGGCTTCCTTTATTTTTTCCTAACACTGGGAAAAATGCTTCTAAACATGTCGAAACTTGCAGGTGTATATTCATTTTTCTCCAGATTCAGCATTAGGATATCATCTGCCAATTATTTGTCAAAACACTTCAAGGTACAGTAAGGAAATGGTATGATAATTTGCCACCAGATTTTGTTTATTCATGGATAGAATTTAAAATCTTATTTTAAGATCAGTTTGATCCTCATGTACATGCACTACACCCATTACATGAATTTTCAACTATGAAAAGGATACCATTAGAACACATTTATCAATTTAATCACATATTTTTGTTTATGTATCAAAGGTTTCAATCCTTAGATTTGGTTGTTGATGATCATATACTAATAGAACATTATTATTGGGTTTTAAGCCCCTCATTTACAACCAAATTCAGACGTTGTGGTGAGGCTACATCCTTGCATGATGCATTGAAAAAAGCTCTCTTATTGGCACAATTTGGACATGACACTAGAAATACAAATAGCCAAACTCAGGGTTATAATCCTCTTGTGCTTGCAAACTTCCATCATTTGTAGCCTTATACCGCTTCACCCACCATCCCTACCCAGGTGCAATCATTCTCACCAAGCAACTACAACCTTCCTAAGGTTCCAAGCACCACATTCCCCAACACCCCGTATCAGGTCAATTGCACACAAGACCACTAGGAGAACTTATCTCTGCAAAATCCAATCACTGAGTTAAGTACTCTACTTTTCAATGAAGTTGTGCCCATATCATCTCTTTTTATCCATATTCCAAAGCATAGTCCATTACATCACAATGAAGTTGGAGATGAAACATTTGATGACCCAGAATATAATTTTAATGACTTGTTTGGTAAAAAGCATGAAATGGATGTAACTTTAGAGCATAATGGAAATCTCAAGATAGAATCTAGCTTTGTTGAAAATGTTCGTACTGACGATGGCTTTGAAGGAGACGAGGTATTAATACGGGATTTTTGTCACAGGAAATCAACAATATCTTCCAATGATTTGAACAACTCTTCTGATCAAGATGAGAATCAGGGTGATGAGAAATTGACAAAGGAACATGGTTCATGTTGGATTGATATCCCTCGTATGCAAAATTGAATAAGGGAGAAATTAGAAGAGCTAGGAGATCTGAAACTATCAGAACTTGTTGGGCCAAGTGGATGTAGGATACATCGAATTAATCAACACTCACAGATGGATTGCCATGTCTTCCTAGGTAGGATGGAGTTATAATTCAAGCAACTAATCATCAGTGAAGGAATACTTATGGAAGATCCTTGGAGTACGTATCCCCTCAATGAGGAGGATGAAACAACTAGAACACATGAAAATGATAATCTGTCCATCCAAAATGATGAGAGTAACTGTGTGAAGAGGTTTAATTCTTCCATATCTTTTGATGACCTTGATCCTTGCATTGAGATGGATTCAACAACTGATGAAACTCCTCCACCTAGTGAGGGCTTGATAGAAGTGGAGAATGGATTCATCGATGCATTTATAGATTCTTTCATGATGGTGAATGAGGAAGAAACACACTTTGATGGGTTAACACAAGAGGATGACTCTACTGATTTAGGTAGTGAACGGATTGAAACAGATAACACACTTCAAGATGAGATTGCTAATGAATCTTGTGGTCAAAGACAAAGACTTAAATCCCAAAATGAATTTTTGATGGAAGAAGTTCGAGTAGATGTGCAGATCAGTCAATTTTTCCCTAAAGAAATTTATGACGGGATACATTTGGACGAAGCAGAGGAATGCCAAGAAAAGGACCAAGAGGTTATCTCAGAAGTTGAATCTCTTCAACATGATGAAGAGAATGAGACAAGGGAGTATTTTCTTGATTTTGATTCTGTTTACTCAAATGTGTTGTTTGACGAAAGTCCTTGCTTAGCATCCACTAATGAATTTGATCTTAATGCTGATAAATTTGATGTTGGATGGCATGTTCTTGTTGATGATGTGCAGGAATATGAATTGAGAAAGTGCTTTCCTAAATTTGACTCTGTGCATTCAAATGAGTTCAAAGGAAATCCTTGTTCACCATGTACCAGTATCCCTGACATCAATGGTGATAAGATGGATGCAGATTCTCAAACCCTTGAGGGTGATATGTTTCAAGAGAGTGTTGAAAGTAAGACTTCATCTCAAGAATTCCAGAAAATTTTTGACTCTATACCCGAGATGAATACAGGGATGTTGGTTAGTGAATATCCCAGCTACAAGACAAACCTTGCTTCAGTGGTGTTCCATGAGCTGAGAACTCGAGAGGAGTTCATACAACACAACTCTGCATCAGTAACTAGAAATCTTCTGAATCAGGGGGTGTCCTTTCATTATCCTCTGTGTTTCAATAATTTTCAGTTTGATTATGGTGTTGGGGATAGTAAAATGTGCTTGTGGGTAAATCATGACAAAATTGAAAACCCACAACTAGTAATATTTCAAGCTTTATACCCTCAGAACGAACTTATTGCACATAAACTTCATATTTCTGAGTATAAAGATAAATTTTCTAGGTTTAGAATTGTTCCTAGTAAGTTAAGATTGCTACACATAATGAAAAAATTAGTCAAGTCAATGTACAAATTTTTATAGTTTTGTGTTTGTAAAGCTTAGCTTTGGAGTTAGTTTAGGATTAGGATTGGTTAGTGTTGTTTTTTTTGGTTTAGTTAGATTTATTTTTGTTCTGTTGTTTTCTTTTTCCCGTGTCCTTTAGCTTTTTCTGTTTGTAAATAGTTTGTTTTCTTTTCTATTTGTGAATAGTTTTGTTATTTGTTTGTTTGTTCTTTCTTTCTATCCTTTCATTTCCTTTGTTCTTTTGCTTCTGTCTTGTTTTGTTCTTTGGGGTTTCTCTGTTCTTTCCATTTTGAAATGGTGGGTTGTTATCTGAAGTATACTCTGGTTATTAGGAGAGAAGTGGTTTAGATATTTTCAAGTTTTCTGATTGGATGATTTTTTCCTAAATTTTTTGTTTTATGCACATTGTTAATAAGAGTTGTGGAAAGTCTTAAAAACAAGGTGTAAAGTAAACAATCTTCATTAACTACCTTTGAATCTATCACAAATCATCAAGATCATCTCCTTTGGTAATGGTATATTTGTCTTAGGATGATAGTGTTGTAAGATTTGAGTGAAAAATATGATTCCCAGATGTTTTTATGAGGTCCATGGTAGTTTTCAACCCAGAACAGATGTCTGACATCTGACATATTGAGAAAAAATTGAATGAAATATCTAAAACTCCAAGAGAAAAAAAAAAGAGAGAGAACTATCTAAAAGGAAGAGAAGACTCAATATGAATGGGTGATTCCGGTATCTCTACTGCGGCTATGGACGCCTCACTGGCAGTAAAGCAATGTTGTGAGAAAACTAGAGGTATCTCCGTCGGGGCTATGGACGCCTGACTGGCAGCGGAGCAATTCCCAGGATATCATTGCATAACAACTAAAGGGAATCAACTCATGTAGCTCAAATGTTGCACATTGTTGTTCAAAATATGAGGAAAATTTTATAAAAGGATGATGCACCATTAAGCACACACTTAGATTTAGGGGTAGTCAGTGTTGACTTACATTTGAGATTCTACCTAAACCTTGGTTGTTAAAACTGACCCAACTAGAGTTGTGATGTTCATAAACCAAGAGTTCTGGGTAGCTGAATCTTTCAGTTTCTTGAAAATGGCTAAACCATTTTCCTAGCCGAGTCGCCATTTGTTATGCCTTGCATCACCACCCCATTTTATTCTGGAACAAAACGGGTCCCCCTTTTTCTTTTTTTCTTTTTTTGCCTTTGGTTGTCTAGTTTGGTCTTAGGAGTTCTTTTGTTTTCCTCCTGAGTTTGTGTTTTGTTCTGTCATATTTTGGTTCTACTTTAGCTAGAGTTGGGTTTATTTTTGTTAAAATTGAAGGCATGATGAGCAATAGTGTATTTTATATGCTTTGAGGACTAATGGAGGCATTTGTGTTGCATGATTAAATCATACATCGGAGTGTTATTTTTCAAACAACTCAGTTGGGAAGCATACCTCAGTCAAGGTTGGCATAAAATTCCTCTAAGCAGAAAGTCAGTGAGACCTTCCAGATGTCTTGTCAACTAGAAGTGCGTTCTATTTGTCTTAAATGTACCAGTCAGCTAGACATTTTAATCGATGTGGGTTTTATATGTCTCCTCGACATGTTGAAGTCTCACCGACCGTTGCGCATACGGTTAGCGTCGCCGAAAGAACTTGGGTTCGGGGAGAAGTCTTCCTGACTGATAGAAGTCTCGATGAAAGGGGGTAGCTTTGATGAAAGGTTTGGCTGACTGCTGAGGTCTCGACGAAAGGTGATGCCTTTGGCATAAGGGCATGGCTTCGGGGTAATGTCTTGCCGACCAAGCCAAGTCTCCTGAAATGGTTCGAGCTTGCCAAGAGATGAAGGGTTCGATGTAGTGTCTTGCCAACCTAATAGGGTCTCACCGACATGGAATGGTGGTCCTAGAATGAGCTCTCACCGAAACAAAATGGCCTTGGGGAGATGTCCTGCTGACATGGGAAGGTCTCACCGAGAGAGATTTCCTTCGACATAACGTCTTGCCAACTAGGGAAAGTCTTCCTAACTAATATGAGCTCTCACCGAAACAAGGTGGCTTCGATGAAAGGTCTTGCCGACCCAATAGGGTCTTGCCGACATCGAATGGTGGTCCCAAGTGAGGTCTTGGCAAAAGGAGGTGCCATCAGGGAGATGTCTCGCCGATGGTTGTTAGTCACACCGAGGGATTCTCCCTTCGGCATAGTGTTTTGAGCTCAGCGAAACAGCTCACCGGCCAAGTAGGGTCTTGCCGAAATGAAATGAGCTCGGGGAAAATGGAAGAGCTCGGCATGATATCTCACCGACTGGTGGTATTCTTGCCGACATGTTTTGTGCCTTCAGTGTAACATGAAGGGCTCGATATGAAGTCTTGCCGAGTGCAATTGTCTCAGAGATGAAAGGGAATATCGCTATAACTTTGGCTACTCGCCGTGATGTCTTGCCCACCTGATGGTGTCTCACCGAAAGATTTGAGTTTGGCATGATGTCTGGCCGAAGGGGTAAAGTCTTCTCGACTGGGCAGAGTCTCATTGAAAGATGAAGGCCTCGAGGAGAGGTCCTGCCAACTGATGAAAAGTCTCAGAAAAAGGTTTGAGTTCGCCGTAAGGTCTCACCGACAGGGTAGAGTCTCCTCAAAACAGAATGAGCTCTCACTGAAACAAGGTTTCTTCGATGAAAGGTCTTGCCAACCCAATAGGGTCTCACCAAAGGTTATGCCTTCGGCATAACATCTCACCGAAGGGGTGAGGTCTCGGCGAAAAGGGGTGCCATCGGGGAGAAGTCCCTTCGACTACTGAATGTCTCGCTGAAGGTTATGCCTTAGGTGTAATCTCTTGCTGACCGGGAAACTCTTGTCGATAGTGGTTCAAAAGGATGAGCTCAAGGAGACTCTGAGTGAAAGATTTACACTTGGTATAATGTCCTACCGACAAGCGATGGTCTCACCGATGGTTTTAAACCTTTAGTGTGACTAATGGAACCCGCCATGAGGTCTTTCCGAGAGAATAGACTCTCATCAATAGATATGTGGTTGCGGTAGGACTCATCACTGAGAGTTTGCATTCGATAAGAAGTCTTGCCGACAATGGGGAGTCTTACTGATAGTGATGGATTTGCCAATGGAAAAGGGATATTGGTGTGATCGATGGGAACTTGCTGTGACCTCTAACCGATAATGATGTCTTGCCAATGGTTTTTTTGATATCGATGTAACTTTTGCATTCAATATGAGGTCTCACCGATGGTTGTATGCTATGTCGATGCTAATGTAGAGTATAATCGCATCGAGGAGACACGGCCAGTGTCTTACCGACATGTGATTCTGTCTCGAGAGTCTTTTGACCATCTGGGAATCTTGTGTGGCATATGTTCCACCAATCAGAAGAAGCTAAAGGGGAAAACCAGTGACAGTTTGACTGATTGAATATTCTTGCAAGGAGGATCAACAGAGCATAAATGACACGGATTTACTCAGAGATCAAAAGTGATGGAATAGCTTGGTGAACAATTGTGTGGAGATCTAACGGGAAAATCTGATGTTGCTTCCAAGAGGAGGTCAACATGCAGAAAGATATGGAGTAGGAAGAAACCCGAAAGGAAGAAAAGAAACCATGAGTCTCAGGGACAGCTATGAGGTCTACTGGAAAAAGGTAGATCGATATTAATGGATATACTCCAAGGCATTCAAAGTAGCTCCGATGAAGCTCTCGAGGGTGGACACGGAGGCCAAAAGTTAATGTTGTGGTTGTAAAAGATCTGAAGGCTTCTTGTGAGGGCGATCCTTCATCGACATGGACAGCAGGGATTCACATTGAATGCAATCAACTTTATTCCCAAAATATCTAAGGGTCGACCCTCCTGAAGTGAACCAATATTTTTTAAACCCTAAAAATAGGGGCCAACATATTCTTTTTGGCATGTTTTGTATATATGGCATTTTTTCCTCTTTCAGGGGTAGAAGTTTTAGAATACATAGAGATAGAGGGAGATTTTTCATAAACCAATAGTAGTAGAGAAACTTAAGAGTAGTAGTAGAATAGGAGTTAGATTCGATATAAGGCAGTGATGTATCTTTCAAGTTTTCTTAGTATAGATGGAAACATTCTGAAGACATAGGTTTTTTGTACACTAGTGATTGTGTCAGATTTGTAAATGTTGCTTATTTGTTTCACTAACAGTAGAAGCAACCTGATTTAAATCTACTTCATATTGTGTTCTTGAATGGTATTCATCTTCAATTAATCATTTTATTTGAAAAGCTTTCAAGGAATGAAGTTTTATTTTATGTTTTGGTTTAAATAGTGATTTGCAATCTGTTGTTGAAGTTAACACTGTGAATGAATGAAACTGTGTGTTAATCACAAGTTAATTTTGTTCTACAGTTTTAGCTAGCAATTCCTTGAAAGGTAACAAGTGTGGTTAAGTTAGTGAATTATCATTTTTTTCAGCTCCAAAGCTTTGATCTATATTTTCCTATTTCTTTAAAAACCCTAATTAAAGTAGGTTTGAATTTATGCTTGATCTTAGAATAATCCACAAGTTCAACACCAGCAGGGCCCTTGAACATTATAGTTCACATCAACCATTGAGTGAAATCAGCACAGTTGAGAACTGATTACAAAGACCTTGGGAGTTAGATATCCATGTGTTATTCTTTCTCTTTCAGGAGAGCAAAATAGTAATATTTTGTTTACTATTGTTGTGCTCATCCGAACCATCAACAGATAGGAGAGTAAATGTTCCAAAAAAATTGTATAATTTGCTAAAATTAATAAGTTCTAAATATAAAAGAAAGAGGAATAACACAACATTATCACATTTCTATCTAGTCACATTGTTGATAAAAAGGAGTTTGAGAATTCAATTCCCACATGTTTCATAGGAAAGTTTCTTAAATTACAACCATATCAACACCATCCTTAGAGAACCTGTTGTCCTAGAAAGACAAGAGGAACCTCTTTTATCAGATAGAGAAAACCCCTGGATACCCTACTGCATCACCTACTCACAACATATGAGAGCTAGAGGAGCAGAGCTTGCAAGAACCACAACCTATAGCCTCTAAGCAACCTGCAATAGAAGATACCCAAGAAACCCCTACCTCTAGGAAGACATCAAGAACCAAGAAAAGGAAAGGTGAATCTTCTTTTGCATCTACAAGGGGGTAGAAGAAATCCACACATCCTAGGAGGAAATCAGACCACCTAAAGAGGAAAGGTTCCATGAGAGGGTCAGTTAAGGAGCAAGAAGAAGAATATTTTGTTATGGTTGAGATAGACTCATAATTGAAGGGGAATTCCCCAAGCAATGTAAATACACTGGTTAAATAGACATGGTATTTCACAAGCACCTCTAAATCTGATTTAGAGGATGCATTTATTGCAATAAAAATGAAGAAAGATCCTCAAAGATCCCTGAAAGTGAGGGTTGTAAATACACTATGGGGGATGATGACCAATTCCTAGACAAGGATGAAGAATTGTATATAGAAGAAAGAAACATTAGTAAGGAATTGTAGGAGGCAATGGATAGGATAAAGCAGTTAGAAGAATTGGTAAAATCATATCAACATAGGGATAGTGAATGGGACACAAAGATTAAGGAATTAGAGGGAAATTGCATAATTTTGAGCATGGACCCAATTTGGAATTCCTTGCACACCTTTCCATGGTTGAGGTAGGAAATAGAGAGCTTGTGACTAAAGGGCCAATTCCTCATATAAAAACCCTCATTGGTCCTATTGTAGTATCCTTAGGTGTAGAGTTGTGGAAAATAACTTAGGAATTATCCTAGAAACAGAAGGATTGGGAGAAGGAAAAATCATAAATGATAGCTAATCACACTAGGGCCATTGAAAAGTAGGAAACACAGGTGAAGAAATTGATAGTAATAATTTGTGAAATAGTAAACAAGGATACTCAATTGTTGAATTATAGACCCCCTTCTAGGGTCTATGCATTGTTTTTACAAGAAACTCACTTATGCTTCCAATTCAACCATTTAATCAGTGATTTACTAGTTGTAATGAATAATAAATTTGTGTTTTTAGAAAGATTTTTTGATTCTACACTAGATATGCAAGATCAACTATGTGATTTTTACTTGCATAATTTTATTCTTCTACATGAAACAGAGTGGAATCCACTAATGTTTGCAGGGGATCTACAGATTAAAGCATTGGCCTCATATGTTAGGAATGAGTAGGAAAGGGGTGAGATCTTGCAACAATATATTGAAAGAGAAAAATCCATTGCTTTGTAGTTAGGAAGGAATCAAAGGATCCCAATGTTGTTATGGAAGAGTGGTCAAAACTCTTGGAATATAAAGGTGTAGGTAGAAAAATAATGAATATCAGTGAAAAGGATTATATCAAGATGAAGCAACTAGCTCTAGGACCCATCCATGAAGCCTTTAATTTTATGCAAGAAAGGTGGAAAGAATTAACTCCTGAGTTAAAGAGGAAAGAACCACACTACTTGTATAACTTTGTAGCCATTATGGGAAGGTCTCATAAATATATAAATATATAAATATATATATATATATATATATATATTTATATTTATGAGACCTTCCCATAATGGCTACAAAGTTATACAAGTAGTGTGGTTCTTTCCTCTTTAACTTAGGAGTTAATTCTTTCCAACTTTCTTGCATAAAATTAAAGGCTTCATGGATGGGTCCTAGAGCTAGTTGCTTCATCCTGATATAATCCTTTTCACTGATATTCATTATTTTTCTACCTACACCTTTATATTCCAAGAGTTTTGACCACTCTTCCATAACAACATTGGGATCCTATACACAAATATCCTTTATCAACCTATCAAAGAAGAATATAGATAAATCAGATTAGATAAATATTGTAAATCTTATCAACCTATCAACATATATACATATATATACATATATATATATATGTATATATGTATATATATGTATATATGAACATTGTGTTTAAAAATATCCTTCTATGTACAAAAATAAATAGAGTATTATGGCTTGTGGATGAAAAATAATGAGTTACAAGATTTAGAGGATGAAAAAACTTTGATTCATGAGAGAAATATCATTCAGGGATTGTGACAGAGCTTCAAAAAATGTAGTTTAGCTAGTTTTAGTATTGTGTGGTGTGTGTAGGTCTAGGTTTATAGTTTTTTATTCCACTTTGTTGTGGATCTTGTGGCTATTGTGTGAGAATTTTTGTTTTTTTTTAAGAATCATGGACCATTTATATTTTATGTATCTTTCTTTTATGTTTTATGGGAAAAGTTTGGTAATGTACTTTTGAAAGTATTTCACTTGATTTGTGTAGGAGTTGTTTATCTTCAAATTTTCATTTTTTGTTTTTTTTTGGTGTTTTGGCTATTATTAAAGTTCAATTTTATGTAAAAATCAGATTCATATCATGAATATAAGTTTTAGGAGGTTTTTGGATCATTTGGTGCAATTGTAGTGATGACTAACTTGCTAGTTTGTGCTGATTTTGCATCAAAATTATAATTTATGTAGAAAAAAATTTCATGATGCTAAGATTTGTGGGATAGGTTTAGTAAGTTTTGATGGAAAACATAGTACTGATGATGTCTAATATGCTAAGGGCTTAAGGCATAATATCTTGAGTGTTGGAAAGATGTGTAGTAAAGGATATAATCTTGTATTTAAGGATGAGAGATGTGAAATTAGGAAAGGATCCGAAACAATTATTGTTGCAAGAAAGAAGTCTAAAGAAAATATATCAACTTAAGGGTGTTGATGGATGTTACTTTATGACTTAGATTAATAGTAGTTGGTTATGGCATAGGAGAATGTGCTATATGAATTTTGATAATCTGGTGAGGATTAGTGTAGTACAAGCTGTGAGAGATTTACCAAATATTACCAAGCCTGTTAATGCTATTTGCAAGAATTTCCAATTTGGAAAGCAAGCAAGTAACAACTTCATAAATATATATATATATATATATATATATATATATATATATATATATATATATCCAAAGATCAAGTACTTAAATAGTTCCCACTTACCTTTCATCCACCCATCCTTTATTTAGTGCCACATTGGTCAAGAAAGAAGTGTGCAAAGGAAGAAGGGGCAAAGAATATCAAAATGGAAATAATTGCATGTTATAGAGGTTACTATTTGAAGTAGGGGTAGGGAGTTGATGTTTTTATAGACTTCAAGGAGATAAATTTGTAGAATAACCTCCATCCTTGAAATATTGCTTGAGGAAAAGAAATTTATTCAGTTGGGGGAAGTGATGAGCCTAATTAATAACTAGTTTTCTCTTGCTTAGTTCATACCTTTTAAACACTTTAAGTTGCTTATTTCATATGCATTCTTCAACTTACATACCTTTTATATCTTTTATGCAATCCAAATCAGACTTTGATGAGTGGAAATATGATTATGATATGTTGATGTTTATATGAATGAATGTGTGAATATATATGAAATTTAGTGAGAATCTATTTTTAATTCATGGATGTTAATAGTATGTATGATTTAGATGAAACTAAATATTTGTAGCCAAAAGCATTGAAAACCACAACAACTGGAGAACTCAACCTTTAGCTAAAGGATTTTAGGCCAGTAATAAAAGGAGATTCTAGAACGACTATACATGTGATAATTGCATAAATGATGAAGGTGATCATTGCAGTGATCGATTAGGAGTCATCAAAGCATTCAATAAGATGATGGAAGGATGAAGGATTTTGTGATGAGCAAGGAAACTGTCATGACCATTTGTATGGAGAATGTCTTTTTCATGTCGTTAAAGCAATGTTGCAAACCTAGTTGTCTTCTTCTATTTTTTTTATTTATATTTTTTATTGCAAAGACTTTGTCTCTCTCTATTTTGAAGGAGAGTGGACATTTTCATTTTTTTTTTTTATAGGACCCTTATGCAAATAAACATCCTCTTGAACCTATATAGTTGGATTGGTGGTTGAGGAGAAAATCTAGTTAGAGAGATATGTGTTTTTTTATTTTTCCAGTATTGTTTTCCAATAGACAATCTTGCATTGTTAGTTTTTTGTTATCAATTGTAATAGATATACACTCATGAGTGAAATAGATCTATGAAGATTCTTGTCATGTTGTGAGAGTTCAATTATATGCAATGAAGATATTCCATTTTACTATTATGCTTAGTTGATTCAAGTAGCACTTATTTGGTTTCATCTGTGGGAACAATAACGTGAGCAAGGGCCACTCAAGGTACTATTCACCCACCTTATTTTTGTTGTTAAAATAGGTGTTCACATTATTACATTCATTTCAATTATATTCTTCATTCACATACACATAAATGATATCTTAGTTTATGATTCACTTTTTGTATTAAGTCATTGGGTCATCCTCCAGATTAAGTCAAGTAGTTAGGAGTAAGAATTATCAATATTAATGAAGTTGTAGAGTTCAGATTTAGCAATTATTAGTTACAGTGCTAAGTTGAAAGTATCTAAAAAATTTGTAGCAAACTAAGTTATTTCCCTTGTTTTGTAGTTTATGCTTTATTTCCTTTTTAGCCTGCATTGTTTTCCTGCACATGTGTAAACCACCTATATTATATGATATAGGCCATGTAGAGTCCATGAATGCACATACAGATCCAACATCATCAAACGCTTATGAAGCCCTAGTTGATGATTCAATGAAGCCTTCGCAAGGGTTTAGTGGACTATTTAGATAGGAACCCTTCCTCTGAAATGTGTGGCTAACACCAAGTTGACTGGACATTAGTGAGGCCTTAAAATCAACATAAATGAAAAACCAAACTCATAGCATTGGGGAGGAATTCAAGAAATACTTGGTAATTAATTATTTAATCTCATTGCCTCATATTCTCACATTGCATGGATGTATGCATGATGCACTATCATCATACTTATGTGTTGTGCTCCAATTTTCATAGTAAATTATCTCAAAAATTTATAAAATTCATATTTTTTATATATTCAATATTTCTTACATAGTATGAGATAAGGACAAAAATAACAACAAATAGTGGAAATACCAAATAATATTTAAATATTAGAAATTAATCTAAACTAACAAAGTTAAAGGAAATATTTAAATACACAAGGGAAAGGAAAGATATAGGCAAACCTTAATGCATTTGGATACTTTAAAGGCTTGTAGCTTGAACAAGAGAATATAATTGGACTAGTTGGGGGCTTACCATTAATGCTCAAGACACTATTTTAGCCTTTTATCTTTCACAACTAGTTAATGATGAAGAAAGAAAATAAAAGTGTGTGCTTAGCTTGTGTATGTCTATAACTAAGAAACAAAGAAAATCTATGAATACCAAATTATAGGTCTACAAGCATATAAATACCTATTCATTGCATCATTTGAAAACTAAGTGAAAGAATTATTATCAAGAGAATTATCAAGCAATTATCAAGCAATTCAAGAGCAATCAAGAGAAGATTTATTACAAAATTTCAATATTGAAGCATAATGTCAAGTTTTATGTGATTTTGTTCATGTTTATGCTTCCATTTTGTTTGTGAGGACTAACCCTTGTAGGTCTTTCAAGAAAATCAACCCAAATTGCAATCAAGCCTTAAGGATATGTGCATGACTTAAATCCTTCAAAGATATCATATTTGAGTGATGTGTTGTAGTCCATTTTTAATTCATCATTCATTCAATTCATTTAGCCTCTCTCCCTCAAAAGGATAAGCTCTCTTTATCATCAATTTTTCCATTGTGGGGGTGGAAGCACCAACACAAGGTTTGACTAAGGCAAGCCCCTATATGGTGTGCAACCCATCCTCTCCTTTTGAATGTGTAGATATAGACCTAAAGAGAATTGGAGGAATATTGAATACTAATTTTTTATTATTGCATTCAAACCCTACAACTTGGAAACATACAAAAACTCAATTATCTTAGCAACCAACAAAGATCTGACAATGGGATCCAAAAGGAAGAAGCCTCTGATTAGACTCTCGAGGACTGTGAAGACACATATTAGATTCAATTAGAAGGAAATAGGAATCCTAGGTGACTTAGTCCTACAAATTTAGACTCAAATTTGTATGATATGTGCACAAATCTCTACTCTTCCCAGATCTACTGTTGAAATTTGGTTTTAAAATTTCTTGGTTACAAAAAGCCCATGTGTTTTCATATTATGTATCATAGTTTAATTAAGTTAATTAAAGAAAATCAATTTCAATCAATTTCCAAGACATAAAGGATAAAATCCAAGGCTAATTGACTCACCTTCAAGGTTGGAGGTCAATCTAATCCCCTTTCCAATTTGCATCCTAATGTTCTTTGGAAAAGGATTGTTGTTAGCAACCTATGCATTAGACCTGGGATCCCTTTTTCAACTAAATATTTTGGTAAACTTGACAACTTGAAAATATATGGAAACTCAGTTGTCTCAACAATCGACAAAGATCTGATAGTGGGATTCAAAAGGAAGAAGGCTCTAATCAAATTCTCAAGGATTCTGAAGATAGATTTCAAATTGAGCTACTCAAACACTAGTGCCCTAGGAAAATTAGTCCTACAAATTCAGATCCATTTTTTTATTACAAGTAAATAGAACTTTGCTTATTTTTTTTTTGAACATCACTTTTTTATGTGACTTTCCAAATTTATTGATTTTACATTAGAATAGTGCATTTAAATATCATTAGCTAGTCATATCATTACATTCCACTCCAAAACCCATTCCAACTCAGGTCAATGACATATTGACTCACCTTTTAGGTTGCAAGTCAATCTTAAACCCTTGTACAACCCCCAAAATTTAAAATGATAACACATCTTGGGAAAATAACCCATGAAATCCTAAAGTAAAATCTTAGGGTTTCACTTTTCCCATTTATCATTTTGGAGAACCTGTCATATTTTGCACTTGCAATTTTTTTGATTTTTCATTGCATAAATTTGAAAATTTAATTTAAAACCTAGGATACTTGAAAATATTGGTGATAATTTGTATTTATTTTTAAAAAATTGTCCATTTTCATTAGTTTTTCATCATAAAAAAATAATAATAATTGGTAAAAATTCAGAAAAAAAGTTTAGATATGATTTTCCTTGTCCATGGTTTAGATCTAAGTTATATTCATTGAGAAAATTAATTGAAAAATTATTTGATCATTTATACATACATATTTTGGTGAAAAACATTGAAAAAAGTGGCAAAATTGCATAGTATTATCATTCCAAAAGATCAAAAAGCATTTATTTTCTATATTTTTTTAGAAAAAATATTCAATTACAATATTTAATTTTTGGAAATTATCATTTAAATATATTCAATTTCTCTAAAAATATCAAAAATTGCATGCATGTATGTTATTCATATAGAAAAATTAGGTTTTGGTGCATTTTCAAAACTCTGTTGACTTTTAGATTTGAACCTATGAGACATAAGACCCTAACACACTATACATCATTACCAAAATTTGAAATTTATAAAAACACCTACCAGACATAGGCACCCTAGGCACCCTTTTCCAACCAATTTAAGCATGAACTTTATGTACAAAACCTTGTCTCTAGTCTCTACCCAAATATGCCCTCAATATTTGAAGATCAATCTAGTAACTATCTATTTTGATAAAAAAATTGCTCTCTTTATCCATAGGGCACAACACAATGTTCTCATTGCAAAAAATATTGTGTTGTCATAATTCATGTTCTATCTTCAAATCTTGTTAAACATTTCAAATATTTTTTGTTACAAGCATGTGAAAATGAGTTTGTTTCTCCTCTTTTATTATTTTTTGTTGATCCATCTCCCACTATCTCTCCTATGTGAGGTTATCTTGGTGCAACAGAATTCAATCATTGACAATCATGATAATCATGTTTATTCTTCTCCTGATATCTCACCTACTTGGGAAGAAGGTATCTTGGTGCTAGAAGATCCAATCATTGAGCATCATGAGAATCCTTTTTGTTTCTCTCTCGACACCTCTCCTACTTGGAAAAATATTGTGGAAAAAGAGGATGAAATCATTGATAATTTTATTTCAAAAGATAGTAAGATGTATTTCATAGATGAAGATGCTAAGGTGACATTATATCCCCCATTGATAAAAGATCATCAATAAGTAGTTAACTCCATTGAGATTATGAATGCACAATTAACATTTAGATATCCTTTAATTATTGGACCTCCTTATAATCCTCTAATTATTGGACCTCCCAAGTCACCTCTCATTATATAACCTACTAAAATTCTTGGCCACATCCTAAACTTTATAAAACAACTTACTAGTAATCATGTGTCATAACAACAAAGTTATCACGTAGTTGCTCACACATATATCACTAAGAATAATAAGCAAGCAAAAAAAACACCAATATCTATCACATTGCCAAAACCATACCTTCCACCTGCACCTAATATTTCTCAACATAGTGGTAAAGAATATGATCTTTTTTATCAACTTGTAATACTATAGCCAAGATTTCCCTTTGGGACTTGATTCAAACATCACCTATATACCACGGGATGCTCCAAGAGGCTTTATAGAAAATTGATGTTTCAACTTCTATTAAACCAAATTATGTAGCCGTCGTGTTTGATTGTATGCAAGTGACAAAGTTGGATATTGCATTCCTTCAAAATGAATTTCCCTCACTTGAGATCCAAAATAAACATTAAGCCTTAATGATAGTGGTCGTCTTGAATAAAACTAGAGTTAGGCGTACCCTCATAGACAATGGATCAGGTCTTAATGTTTGTAGAATTGATCTTTTGGATAAATTTGGTGTGGAAAAAGAGTCTTATAGAACCTAATGATGTTAATATTTATGGATTTGACAATGTTCGTAAGCAATCATTAGGAGTGATCACACTACCCATCAAGGTAGGGTTTGTGGTTTTGCATATCCCTGTCCATATCATCCAAGGCCACTCCCATACAATATTCTCCTAGGTAGACCATGGATTCATGACATGAAGGAAGCCACGTCTACTCTTCACCATGAGATAAAGTATGAATATAATAACAAGATATATATAATTAAAGCAAATGAAAAAATATAATTCACAATCCGAAGTCGAACATGACACTTCCAACTCTCTTACTACTTTAATTCCAACTTAAAAAGTGGAGCCTATACAAGTTGATGATAATACTAATTGTATTTCATCAGTAAAAAAACACTTAGATGATGATTGGGGTTCATTGGATTT
This sequence comes from Sequoia sempervirens, assembly GCA_007258455.2. Classification (NCBI taxonomy): domain Eukaryota; kingdom Viridiplantae; phylum Streptophyta; class Pinopsida; order Cupressales; family Cupressaceae; genus Sequoia; species Sequoia sempervirens. The sequence continues at coordinate 661,210,743 of VDFB02000003.1, read as the reverse complement.
TATACCCTCCTTTATTTGAGATTATAAATGCTCACAATCTAAACCTAAAGAGTCTTGTGTTTTATCTTCTTCTACATCAATAGATTCAAAAACATAGCCCCATGATGGTTATTGAGGATCGTTAACTTCAGTCCCTCATGAGTGGAAGATTCCTAATTTTAAAAAACTTAAAAAAGGATTTGTGTGCTTGGAAAAAAATTGATTATTCTCAGGAGCATGTAGATACAATTTGTTCATCTAAGTTGGAAAAGTGTTATATCCTTGGATACAAATTCCTTTCTAAAAATGGATATAATGCAAACATGGAACAAAATAATAGGAATAAAATAAATCCTATATTATACTTTTTTAAACAGGGTCTAGGTTTCCAACCTTCATCCCCATCTTCATCTAATGTTTTATCATCTATTGTATGTATGACATCTTGTGGCAAGCGAGCAATATTTTCTTCAAAAGAGAAAGAAATGTCTTCTACTATTGAGCAAGAGAATATTTTTTCAAGGCTTCTCAAAGCCCACTTGATATCTCTCCCTCTGAAAACATGAAATAAATTTTATAAAAAAAAAAATCATTTTGTGAGTATCATTGAGTGCATGGTCATTCTACCAATGAATGTCAGGCCTTGAGTAATAAAATACAAAAACTTAGTGATCGTGGTGCTCTTCCATGTGTTGATACACCTAATCACTCTAAACAATAATGATATTTGTTCTATGGTGTTTCTCCTCACTATGTGACATTTTTAGCTTTATGTGTTTGCTCATTTCCATTCATGGTGGTACAATCTTAGGTGTAACCATTTTTTCCATGGCAACAAAACAATAACTAGTTACCTACACTTGGGAGGCAAGGATAACTAGTTTTCAAGGTGTACATTCTTTTCACCTTAGAATACCAACATATCAAGTATGTTGAAATATTAGGGGGGAATATATTACCCCTATCCATTTTTTCTTGTGATATTTGGCCTATTCACATACCCCTTCAATGGTGATGTTGTTTGTAATGTGTCTTGAGGTGCAGTTATCAATTCGTCCCCTTGGACATTAATTTTATACACCTTCTTTGGTGAGTTTTGTTTATCCCCTTGGACGTTAAATTTTATGTGCTTCTTGAAGTGAGACTTTATAAGATAGTCCATGGACTTAGCATAATGCAACTTGTTGGTTCATGAACTTGGGGACCCCTTTAACATGGATACCCAACATAATGTAACTTGCTAGCCAAGATCTATGTGGCATGAGTGATTTAACACCCTTATGATAACACTATTTTGTTTATACAACATATTCAATGGATGGCATTTGGTATTTGAGAAAAATTAAAGACTGGGGTCTCTTTACCTTACTGACTTGAATCCTTTTAGTGCTAACTTTGTGTTTATGTTTGTGTTTTCTTCTATTCTTATTATGTTGCATTATATTGTGTGTTGTGTAGTATATTGTGTAGTGTTTTTGGCATGTGTGTTTTGTGTTGTCTTGTTGTATTGCATACATGTGTGTTCTCTTGCCCTTATGTTAGTTTACCATAGGATCTTGAATCTTGGGGACTTGTGCACTCCCCTAGATTCATTGTCATCATATCTCTTTAAAATTTAGACAATCAGACCCCTCTTGACATATTTTCTACTTTAGTGTGAGTCTAAGCATAAGTTCATACTCTCACTAAAGTGGGGGCTAAATGTATCGTCATAAATTGTCACCCTTGGCAATTTCACACTAGATTTGTCTCCCTCCTAGGTGCATGGACCTAATTACATCTAATGTCCTAAAGTATGCATTTTGTGGACCATTTGGACATTTATCAAGAAAACCCATATACGAAATCAAGACAAACATTTAATATTTTTCTCTTGACACTTTACACCCCATAAATTAGGGTTGGGACAATGGCACCCTGGGCAGCTTAGTCCCCTTATTTCGCCTCCAAATTTTAATATTTCAAATTTGGCATTTTATTATTTGAATTTAAAATGTCAAATGTTGGCTATCAAAAATTAATTTGTAGGAAACTAGATTAATTGCACATATACACCTAGTCATTGCATCATTTGAAAACTAAGTGAAAGAATTATTATCAAGAGCATTATCAAGTAATTATCAGGAAAGTCAAGAGAAGTCAAGAGAAGATTTATTGTATCATTTCAACATTAAAGAATCATAGAAGGTTTTATGTGAGTTTGTTCATGTTTACATGCTATGACTTTGTTTGTGAGGACTAACCCTTGTAGGTCTTTCAAGCAAATCAAGCCAAATTACAATTAAGCCTTGAGGAGATGTGGATGAATTCAAGGAGATCAAATTTGAGTGGTGAGTTGCATTTCATTATTGATCCATAATTAATTTCATTTAGCATCTATTCCTGAAAACAATAAGCTCTCTTTATCATCAATTTTTCCATTATGGGGTGGAAACACCAACATGGGGTTTGATTGAGGCAAGCCATTATATGGCACAACCCTTCCTTTGCTTTTGAATGTGCAAGTATAGATCTAAAGAGAATCGGAGGAAGATTGAAGACTAATTTTTCATCATTGCATTCAAACCCTACAACTTTACAACATACAAAAACTTAGTTATCTCAGCTACCAATGAAGATTCAATAGTGGGATTTGGAAGGAAGAAGCCTTTGATCAGGCTCTCGAGGATTGTGAAGACATATTTCAAATTTATTTATAAGGAAATAGGCACCCTAGTGAATTAGTCCTACAAATTTAGGCTCATTTTTATGATAGGTGCACATAACTCTACTCTTCCCAGATCTATTGTTGAAATTTGGTTTTACAATTTCTTTGATACAAAAAAGGTGCATTTTCATATTAGGTTTCATAGTTTCATTAAGTCAATAAAGCAAAATCAATTTCAATCAATTTCCAAGACACAAAAGAATTAGATTCAACGCTGATTGACTCACCTTCAAGGTCGGAAGTCAATCTAATCCCCTTTTGGATTTGCATCCTAATGTTATTTGAAAAAGGATTAATGTTAGTGATCTATGCATCAGACCTAGAATCCCTTTTTCAACTAAATAATTCCATCTTTTCACCCCTCCAAAATCCTTCAAATTTCATCCCAGAATGAGGTTTCTCCTTAGTAATTTGAGTGTTAATCAATCCTAAGTATACCACATAGTACATCCAATCTAGACACAATATCTATAATCATATAATATAGATACTAAAACCTTCATGATTGTGATCCTCTACCTAATAATCAAATCCAATCTATGTGGCTAGTAGCATACAAATATAATCCACACACCCATTCAGCTAGCCAAAGCTCCTCATCTTCCAAATAGACTAGAAATATCATAGAATAATCTTAACAAATCTAGCCAAATATTTTGATACATATCCAAAAATCATCCATATGTTTCATCCTTAATCTCATTGAATGTTACACCTTGTTTCTCAATTACCAGGTTACTTTTACCTTCATGAGTAAATATGATGATAATGTAAATCATGACCTTAATATGTATAATAGGTGAATGAAATACTAAAATATGCATTAAGATGTTATTTCTGTTGAAATAATGATTATGTTTTATATTGATGGAAAAATTTGATGAATGTATATGTATTACAATGAGAACACTTTAATGATTTTATGATGCAAATGAATTTCATGTGAATGGATAACTACCTTCATGATGCACTAAGTTGGATGAAGGAAATAAATAAAGCTTCTGGAAGAGAGGGGGGGTATCACTCAAGATAAGAACTTGATCTGGTAACCCTAATATACCTATTTGAGATATCACACACTCACATTCTAGCTAGTCAAGATGAGTCAAAGTCAGTTGGGATTTGGTGAGTATACCCTTAGTAGAAGTCTTGGATAAATTGGGAAGTGTATGGTCGTCTTTTATTGGTTTTGTTTTTGGTCTTTGATTCTATGATTGTTTCTTTGGTTGAATCATGTGTTGTGATCTTTGTTAAGAGTATATGTTCTTCATATAATTATGTATATATATTGATCGATACATACATACATCAAATGTATTGTATATGTATTATCCTATAATAATTATAATATATGTATTGTTGATGGGTATTTTTGCACTTCTCAACACAGACAATGCACAAGTGCAATGCCTCTCTTGAAAGGTGAAAATCCACAACTAAGTTGTAGACAATCCCCCCAAGGTCTTGTGGGTGTCAGGTCATGACAATGCTTGCAATAGTTCAATTGGTTGATGTGTTTTCCTAGTAATCACAGGGCAAACTTTATGGTTTACAAAGCATGGGAAGTTGGGTATGCAAATGGAGTTTCAAAGTGTTGGAATTGAATGAACAGTGGTTGCTCACTCAAAAAAAAAAATTGAAACTCACCTCAATCACCAAGTTTGACATTGTGATGGTGCTTGGAATCCTATACTAACAAAGGTCTAAAAGAAACATCAAAAGATAAAGGGTTGAAATAATCTATTCTAAATATAAGCTATGAATGAATAGTAACAATGGAGGATGCTACAGTAGAAATTTTTGCATATGGCTTCTAATGTTGTCATTGATGGAAAATGAAGTCACTATTTTGGTCTGCAGATCAGAATGTGGTCATATCGGCAGGAGTTGAGAATAGAATATTACCAACAGAAATATGAAGAATAGGGTATCCCGTTACTACGTCAGTCTGTATGCTTCACCAGATCATCTTTTTGAGTTGTGGATCCCTAGGATAGTTTGTTAACCATGTATGTTATCTTATTATTGAATTTTGTGATGTTTCATTAATCGGTGTACGAGTTAGGAGATCCGACAAGATGTTTTTCCATTTATTTGCTCATTGTGTCCGACTCAATGAATGTGGTGTGTTGTGGATGTATAAGGAGTAATTATTTAAATGTTTTTATGTTTAAGCATTTTATTTTGGGTCCAAGACATGTCATGGCCGACTTGTATGGGTATGCATAAAAAATTGTTCATGATTTAAGCCAACACATGAAGAATATTTTGTACTTTATTGAAGGACAACTTGTAATGACAAGATCCTTGATGCAGATATATATAAGTTATCAGTTCTATCATTTTTTGAGTAATTTGTAAGTATAGAAGTGTGTTACGAACATCATAAGGGAAATTAGGAAATTATGCATAGTTTCACTTGTGCATTAAAGTTTTTGGCATAGTGAGTTTGTGTAGAACATAGCAGAATTGTTGAATCAATCAAAAGGATAGAAGATTGACTATAGAGCTTAACCAGAACTATAATCAAGCATTTCAGATTTGATTCTATCAGTTCACCCCTTTGAATTCAATCCAAATCATTGTAAGGCAGTGAGCCTATCTTATTTGAGCAGTGAGCTCTAGGCAGTGTGCCTGAAAGCAAGTGCATTCCCATTTTGTAATCTTTCTTTTGGGTATACTCATATTACATTGTGGATTGGCCATCCACCATGGTTTTTCCCCTAACAAGGTTTCCACATAAAAATCTTGGTGTTATGGTGTTGTGATTGTCTTTTTTCTGTTCATGCATATTTCCTTTGTTGAATGCTTAAATGAGTTAAAGATCAAAATAATAAAATTAATTTTTGCACAACACCGATTCATCCCCCCTCTCAGTTTTGCTTGTTTCCAACAAGATAGACTCTCATAAACTAAGTTTTTCTTGACCAAGAGAAACCTACAGCTACACAAAACCAGTGCAATCTCCTAAGGTCTGTAGATTTTTAGATTATGCATTCACTTCATGAATATAAAATTGAATTAAGTTGCAACAATAAAATAAACAGGCCCAGACTAACTTTACACAGTAGTTTGTCATCAACAAGTACTAAAAGTATAGGCTAGAAGTCCATCAAATACTGTAAAAATACTCACCATTAAAGCCATTCAAGAAACTAACAAACTAAAACTAACATGGAGGATGAATCATGCAAGCATAATGAACAAAATCAAAGAAAACATCCAAAATGATGCAATGTTTCCTTTTATTGCTACAAAATTCTCTTTACACCAATTCACCACCACTTACAAATGAGGAGCAAGCCCCTATTTATAGTTTTCCAAAGCCCAAATGAGTGGCCAAGATTCATTTACAATGAATGGACCAGATTTGTTACAGCCTAGGGTTTCACTTACCCCTAATATTTTGCAATTTAAATAGATTGTTTTGTCCTCTTCTCTATTTTCTCTCGTAGCCTATTTCATCTTTTAGTTACTATAACTTTTTTCTCTTCTAGCTACTTATTTTTTGCAACTAAGAACTATCAAAGTTTTCCCTATGTCTAACGTATTTGCAACATTCTTTCAGCTAATCGAGTGGTTCTTCAAGATTTGTGTTAATGAGAAGCAGATATGTTTCTCCTAATCCAAGTAGACAGCTCCTAACAATCATCATCGTTTGGTGGAAAATAAAACAACTCCCTCCTGCTCCTTGTTTGAAAGCATTTCTCAACTTGGTAATTGCCTAGCACAAATTCTTAAGCGAGTGTATTCAATTAGGTAGAACTCCCCTTGATGTCAATATTTAGATAAGCGACTCCTTTGGTGGTCGCAGTCACCCTTCGAGCACAAAAAAATCTACGCCTTTAGCATGGTTCCATGAATCCTACACACAAAAGGTGCAGTAAGTGCTTTTATACGTAAATCAAGGAAAATGTTAGTCAAATCCTACAAACTCTTTGTTAGATCCATCCATGCATCCTTAAAAGATCATAATATTCATCATTGTTCCACATTTGGAGCTCATTTGGACCATAAACATAAATGTGGGTTCAGGGGTACAGGTTTCCCCTATGCTAGAAGTCGTTTAGAGCAGCTAGGAGTAGGATGGCATCAAGGCCACAGAGACCCACAGGAAACCACCCACAACAAAAAGTTATGCATAGTGAACTTGGCGATCTTTCTGTTCATGCATATTTCTTTTGTTGAATGCTTAAGTGAGTTAAAGATCAAAATAATAAAATTAATTTTTTCACAACATTGATTCATCCCCCCTCTTAGTGTTTCTTGTTTCCAACAAGACAGAATCCCATAAACTAAGTTTTGCTTGACCAAGAGAAACCTATAGCTACACAAAACTAGTGTAATATCTTAAGGTTTGTAGATTTTCAGATTGTGCATTCACTTCATGAATATACAATTGAATTAAGTTGCAACAATGAAATAAACAAGCCCAGACTAACATTACACAGCAGTTTGTCATCAACAAGTACTAAAAGTATGGGCTAGAATTCCATCAAATACTATAACAACATTCACCATTAAAGCCATTCAAGAAACTAACAAATTAAAACTAACTTGGAGGCTGAATCATGCAAGCATAATGAACAAACTCAAATAAAACATCCAAAATGATGCAATGCTTCCTTTTATTGCTGCAAAATTCCCTTTACACCAATTCACCACCACTTACAAATGAGGAGCAAGCCCCTATTTATAGTTTTCCAAAGCTAAAATGAGTGTCCAAGATTTATTTACAATGAATTGACTAGATTTGTTATAGCCTATAGTTTCACTTACCCCCAATATTTTTCAATTTAAAATAGATTGTTTTGTCCTCTTCTCTCTTTTGTCTTGTAACCTATTTTGTCTTTTAGTTTCTGTAGCTTTTTTTTTCTTCTAGCTACTTCTCTATTGCAGCTAAGAACTATCAAAGTTTTCCCTCTGTCTGATGTATTTGCAACATTCTTTTAGCCAATCCAGTGGTTCTTCTTGAAAAATTTGTGTTACTGAGAAGCAGATATGTTGCTCCTGATCCAAGCGGACAGCTCCTTACAATCATCATCATTTGGTGGAAAATAAAACAACTCCTTCCTGCTCCTTGTTTGAAAGTGTTTCTCAACTTGGTATTGCCTGGCACAGATTCTTAAGCGAGCGTATTCAATTAGGTAGAAATCCCCTTGAAATCAATATTTAGATAAGTGACTCCTTTGGCGGTCGTAGTCACCCTTCAAGCACAACAAAATCTACGCCTTTAGCATGGTTCCATGAATCCTACACACAAGAGGTGCAATAAGTGCTTTTATATGTAAATCAAGGCAAATTTTAATCAAATCCTACAAACTCTTGTTAGATCCATCCATGCATCATTAAAAGATCATAATATTCATCATTGTTCCACATTTGGAGCTCATTTGGAACATAAACATAAATGTGGGTTCAGGGGTACAGGTTTCCCCTAGGCTAGAATTCATTTAGAGCAGCTAGGAGGAGGATGGCATCAAGGCCACGGAGACCCATAGGCAGCTGCCCACAACAAAAAGTTCTTCATAGTGAACTTGGTGATCAAATTCCATGTGAGGTGCTTTGGCACGTGCAGATATCAATTGTAAGGCACTTGAAGTTACCAGGTTAATCTTGATGCATTTGTGGGTCCTTGGCATGCGAGCATAGGAAGGTCGAAGGACATTTGGAGTCTCTACCGTTAAGCAACAAAATTTATAGCATGGAAACCCACAAGCGAAAGTCTACACTACTGGACCCACGAGTGCCTCAGACGTTAAAGGCTACATGTGAAAGTTTGACCAATTTAGGAGATGTGAGAGGGAACTATCGGGCTGCCATCGTATGTTTTCCATTAGGAACAATGTTGGAGGGATGGTGCTTGGCAGACAACGATCTGCTTAGGTGGACACATAGTGAGCTCAAGGACCTGAAATGTGTGCCAACAACTTTCAAATTTGGGTAAGGGAAAAGCCCCTTGCGGAACCCACCATGCGGAAGGACAGGGGGTGTAAGGACATTAGGGAACATAAATGGGGAAACAACAACCCACATGCAGCTTCTCACACGAATTGGTCTGCATAATGTTTTGACTTAGTCGCTTCGAGAAAACCAAGAATGACAATGAAAGGGAAAATATCCTAAGGAATGATTATGCAAGGGCGAAAATGGGTCATGAGACACTTGAAGTCATTAAATGAAGCTTTGATGCTCTTGTGGGTTTGAAGGATGTAGGCATCATGAGGTGGAAAGGCGTTAAATCTCAGCTGTTAAGTGATGGCATTCAGGAGACAATGACTCGCATGTGGAGTTTTGCAATGTCACAATTCTTAGAAATTTTGAGCATTTTCAAATTAAGCACATGGAAGATACATTAGAAGGGTGCCTAGACCTATTCCTCAATGATTTGGCCCCTTTCAAAAAATGCAGAAATCTGGAATTTGGAATTCAGAGTGTTCATTTCCCTAAAAACGACAATCCACACATGGAAACCTGCACACGATGACCTGCACACAAAATCCCACAGATGACAATGGAGGGACGCCGACTCACACACGGAATCCCATGGACGGTGATGGAGGGATGATGAACCGCACATGAAATCTCATGGATGACGACAGAGGGATGGCAACCCACAAGGGGAATCTCGCGGATGACGACCCGCAAACAAAATCTCGCGAATGGCAATGGAGGGATGGTGAGCTACAGTGAAATTCCTACAACTTCACAAAACTCAACGAAGCCTTGGTAGCTCACTTAGGCACCATAGAAACATCCCAAATCCATAGGAAACTTGTCCCCAAAGTCAAAAAATGAAGGCAAAAGCAAAAAAAGCGAGTAGGGACCAAGTCAACAGGAGCAAGGAAAAAGCGAAAAAAGAGGGGGCCCTTGCCTTTGGCGAGGCGTGTGTGCAAAATATGCACAATAAATGGTGACTTGGCTAGGGAAATTCTCTGAAGCATTTGGATGATAAGCTAGAATCATGAACTTAAAATCTTTGGTTCTGACCTTCATGCTAGGGAAAACAAACCAGATGCTCAACCAAAGGATCAAAACCACTCGTCAACCTAACCTTCAGTATGCTGAAATTCCAAGTGTGTGCAAATGCATTCGTTCCCATCATTAAGCCACTACAGGAACCCAAGCTCCGTCAAGCTAAGCTATGTAATTGATTCTTGCTCCAAAAGCATCCTAAACATTTCCTCGCTACCAGTTAGGCATTCATAACCTTGATGAGGTTATCACTATGATTCTCCCGAACATTGCTCTATTGCCAGTCAAGAATCCATAGCCCTGATAGAGTTATTCATATCCTCCTAAGAGTTGAATTTTCTCTCTTTTATTTTCATTTCTTTTCTTTCTTTCTTTTCTTTTGTTCACTTTCTTTTGATTTTTCTCTTTTCATTTCTTTCTTTCCAACCTGCAAGCAGTGAAGCTTGCACTCAAGGCTGAGAATCACAATGGCATTGAAGCAGAACTTTATATTTTTCACTTAACCTAACTTCACAAAAGGACCTATAGTGACCTTGGGATTCTTAAAGTGTGTAAGAGACATAATATTTCAGAATACATCAGAATTAGACCAACCAATCACTTTCCCCTTTGAGTCGAACATCTAGGTCATCTGACACTAGCATAAGACCCTAAGTATTTTTGATGGGTTCTTTTGCACTTCCCAACACAGACAATGCACAAGTGAAATTTCTCTCTTGAAAGGTGAAAATCCACAACTAAGTTGTAGAAAATCACCCCAAGGTCTCACGGGTGTCAGGTCATGACAATGCTTGGAATAGTTCAATTGGTTGATGTGTTTTACTAGTAATCACAAGGTGGCCTTTATGGTTTACAAAGCATGGGAAGTTAGGTCTACAAATAGAGTTTCAAAGTGCCAGAAGTGAATCAACAGTGGATGTTCACTCAAAACAACAAGCTAAAACTCACCTCAATTACCAAGTTTGACATTGTGATGGTGCTTGGAATCCTATACTAACAAGGGTCTAAAAGAAACATCAACAGAGAAAGGGTTGAGAGAATATATTCTAAATCTAAGCTATGAATGAATAGTAACAATGGTGGATGCTACAGTAGACAAACTCCCATAAACTAATTTTTGCTTGACCAAGAGAAACCTACAGCTTCACAAAACCAGTGCAATCTCCTAAGGTCTACAGATTTTCAGATTGTGCATTCACTTCATGAATATACAATTGAAATAAGTTGTAGCAATGAAATAAACAAGCCCAGACTAACTTTACACAATAGTTTGTCATCAACAAGTACTAAAAGTATGGGCTAGAAGTCTATCAAATATTGTAACAACATTCACCATTAAATCCATTCAAGAAACTAAAAAACTAAAACTAACATGGAGGTTGAATTATGCAAGCATAATGAAAAAACTCAAAGAAAACATCCAAAATGATGCAATGCTTCCTTTTTATTGTTGTAAAATTCCCTTTACACCAATTTACCACCAGTTACAAATGAGAAGCAAGACCCTATTTATAGTTTTCCAAAGCCCAAATGAGTGGCCAGGATTCATTTACAATGAATGGCCCAAATTTGTTATAGCTTAGGGTTTCACCTACCCCCAATATTTTTCAATTTAAAATAGACAGTTTTGTCCTCTTCTTTATTTTGTCGCGTAGCCTATTTTGTCTTTTAGTTATTGTAGTTTTTTTGTCTTCTAGCTGCCTTATACACTGTGACTAAGAACTATCAAATTTTGCCCTCTTTCTGATGTGTTTGCAAAATTCTTTCAGCTAATCGAGTGGTTCTTCTTATAGATTTGTGTTACTAAGAAGCAGATATGTTGCTCTTGATCCGAGTGGACATCTCTTGACAATCATCATCATTTGGTGGAAAATAAAATAACTCCCTCCTGCTCCTTGTTTGAAAGCATTTCTCAACTTGGTATTGCCTAGCACAGATTCTTAAGCGGGCGTATTCAATTAGGTAGAACTCCCCTTGATGTCAATATTCAGATAAGAAACTCCTTTGGTGGTCTCAGTCACCCTTCTAGCATAGAAAAATCTACGCCTTTAGCATGGTTCCACGAATCCTGCACATAAGAGGTGTAGGAAGTGATTTCATATGTAAATCAAGGAAAACGTTTGTCAAATCCTACAAACTCATTGTTAGATCCATTCATGCATCATTAAAATATCATAATATTCATCATTGTTCCACATTTGGAGCTCATTCAAACCATAAACATAAATGTGGGTTCAGGGGTGTTGGTTTCCCCTAGGCTAGAAGTCGTTTGGAGTAGCTAGGAGCAAGACTAGGACAAGGTCATGGAGGCCCGCAGGTAGCCATCCGCAGCAAAAAGTTTCACATGGTGAACTTGGTGATCAAATTCCATGTGAGGTGCTTTGGCACATGCATAAATCAATTGTAAGGCACTTGAAGTTACCAGATTAAGCTTGATGCATTTGCGGATCCGAGGCATGTGGGAATAGGAAGGTCAAAGGACATTTGGAGTCTCCATCATTAGGCAACAAAATTTAGAGCACGGCGATCCGCAGGCAGAAGTATGCACTACGGGACCCACGGGTGCCTCAGACATTAAGGGTTGCATGCAAAATTTTGACCAATTTAGGAGATGCAGGAGGGAGCTACCAAGCCGCCATCGTATGTTCAATGTTAGGCATGGCATTGGAGGGATGGCAGTCCATAGGCAACGGTCTGCTTAGGTGGACCCGCAACAAGCTTGAGGACTTGGCGTGTGTGTCAGCAACTTTCAAATTTGGGCAAGGGAAAAGCCCCTTGTGGAACCTGCCATGCAGAAGGAAAGGGGGTGTAAGGACATTAGGGAACATAAATGGAGAAATAGCCACCTGCATGCGGCCTCTCGCACGAATTGAACCATATAACATTTTGAATTAATCGCTTCAGGCAAACTGGGGATGACAATGAAAGGGAAAATATCCTAAGGAATGATTAAGAAAGGGTGAAAATGGGTCATGAGAAACTTGAATTCATCAAATTAAGCTTTGATGCTCTTGTGGGTTTGAAGGATGCATGCATTGTGGTGCAGGAGCACCTGCCAAAGTGCCAAAGTGCAAGTTTGTCTTGAAGTTTTTAATTTGAATCCATTTTTCGGTTGTGTTTGTAAGGTTTTTGAACACCATCCAAATTGTGGTTGAGGACTTTTTGTTCTTAGGTTAGAATGGTGGGGTTGAATAAGTTTGGAATCCTTTTTGTGGTGGTTTCCTAAGCTATAGACAAAAGTGGCAAAACACACTGTGTTTTCCAACAACTAGCTTTTGGCCGTTCTTAGGCTCAAAAGAGAAAACCTAACTATTTTCTAAGCATTGTAAAAGGTAATTCTCGACCTTTGATGAAGGTTGGAAGCTTTTGAAATGTTTGAAGATATAGGCAAATAAAAAAGAAACAGTGATTTTTGTGGTGAAAGTTCTGTTTTTCTGTTCTTGCATGTGATAGTTGAAAAAGATGAATTGAGGAAAGCTTTTGTTGAGTTGAATAGCATGTAGTGAATCTTTTTGAAGAATTTTAATTGGTTCAGTAGTTAGTAATTCCATCGCTCTCTGTTATTTTGTAAATACTGTGTTTTTCCCTACTTTGTTGTTTTGACTGGTAAAACTCAGAAAAATGGAGTTTTAGCTTGTTTTTTATCTGTACTAGGAAGTATGGGTGCAGTGGAAACAAGGCTAGACTCCATCCTTGTACATAATGTAAATATAGGAATCTTTAAGAGTTCTGGAAGCATGATTATGATCTTTTCCTAGGAGGATAAAGGATGTTCATCAGTTAATAAACTATCAGTAAGCTTCTCGCAAAATATGTTATCAATTAACCATGAACTAATGGATAGAAATTAAGGACTATCATGATCTATATGTGAAATATCACCATCATTTTGTCTAGCAACATAACATGAATAGTCAAACAAGATAGAGTATCATTAGCCCTAGATGCATCACTAGAATATAGTAATGATCTTGGAGTGAAATCACTATCACAATTCATGGAAGGAGTGCAATCATTATGATTCTCGTGAAAAAATGAATGGAGTGCTTGAACATAGAAGGAAAGATTCTAAAAATCTCTATAAATGATTAAAAAAAAAAAAGTATGTTGAAGAATTGTATTTATAGACACTTAAATTTGGACACTTAATTTATCCAAATTTATCCCATTTCGTCTAAGCATCCCCTTATTTGCATTAATTAAATAATATCGCTATTATTTAATTAATATCCTTAATTCTGCCAAATCCCTAAGGTATTTAATTAATAAATAAATACCTTATCTCTTTAATCTCCCTTTCATCAAAAGAATTAAATAAATATGGCATTTATTTAATTCCTAATATGTCCATCAAAAGATCATATGTCCATCAAAGCTAAGAATAATTTATTTATTTCAATTTATTTAATTCCTCATATGTCCATCAAAAGATAGGAGTTAGAGGAAACACAAAATTAAAATCTCCAACAAGTTTCAGGCCATAATAATGTTAGAGTAAAATAATTAATTAACTTTACTCTCCTCTTAAGAATTCACTTTATGCACATATATTAGTCATTTAATAATTAATATTAATTATTAATTATTAAATGCACTCACCTTTAGGGTTAGGGTTTCCTTTAGGTTTAGATCTCCTTTTATAAGGACTGATTTCTTATATTCTACTTTCTTGGTTCATTCATTTTTTTGATAATACATTTTGCACATTGTCAGAGCCAAACCCTTGTTTTGTTCTCTATCTTTCTCTGTGACAAGTTTCTTGCATGCAGGTGTTCATTGGGTTCTATGGATTTGTATTTCTCAAATCCTACACGGTATCAGAGCCAGATCTGTTGCAGCTTGTTCAATTTTTGAAAGAATTAGAGATCTAGGTTTTGGTTGCATTAGATCTATGTTTGTTTTCTAGTTTTTTATTTGGAATAGGGGGTTTCTTTTTTTGGTGCATTTTGAGCTCAAACGGACCTCACCGTTGAGCTTGCAGCATGCAAAAACCCTTATTTTGATATAAAATATGATCGATTTTGCCACAGTTGCACTAAAAGGAAGAAAAAAATTTGCCCCAGAGCCGTACGGCCTCAGGGCACAATCTACGAGGTGAAAATCTTTTAAAAAAATCAAAAAATCACAAAAAAACAAAGGTTTTTTTTGTTTTATTTTACACAGCTAGTTTATTTGTTGGATGTTGCCCACCGGGCACCAAGCGGCCACCAGGCAGCCGCCTGGTAGCCACTGCGCCAGTGGAGTCGCTGGCACAACCCTTGCCGCTTGGCCACCAGCGGTAACCGCTAGCGCCCACCGCCAGCACAGCCCCTGAGGGCTCACCATGTGCCTACCAGTCGCGCCTAGGAGCCAATCCGCTAACCCTTGGTCGTTCACGTGACTAGGGGCCGAAGATCTTAAGCCCCTGAGGGCTGAAACACTTTTGGCATGTGCCCTTTTAAACCAAACTTTCAGTAAAATGGGCATATCTCAGGCGTTTTAACTCATATTTAAAAAAAAAAATAGGCGTTGGAAAGCTGGATCCAAGCCTGTCTTGATGGTGTAGGAATTTTTTCAAAATTTTCTAGTTTGATTGCATTTTTTTGCAGTCAAAGTTAGATGATCCTTTTGCACTCTAAGGGGAATATCTTGCTCATTTTTGCTCCATTTTGCGCAAACGAATAGGCGTCGGAAAGGTGTTTCTATGCTCTTTCCAGATATACAATTTATTTCATCATAAAATTTACCAAGTAAATTTTATTTAACTTTGTGTGTTTTTACACTTTGCTCAATTACTTGGATATTTTGGCACCTTCATGGGTTCTGTTTGCATGGGATGGTCTATTTAATTTGATCTACATGTTGTAAGGTCATTTTTCTCAGATGTTTTAAGTTAAAGAGTTATCATGGGTTTTTCTACTCACCCTTGAGTTGTAATTCTAGAACGGGGTAATTATGAGTCATGGGCAAAGGGCATACTTACACATTGTAGGTGGCTTAATATTTTTCCTTATTTGTATGATCTCATACTTGAACCAACCACTTTAGAGGGAAAAGTAGCTTGGGATATCATTAGAGATCACATAGTAGGACTTATACTGTCTAGTGTTGATGATGACACTGTGTGGGCTATATCAGACATTGATTGTCCCCACCCACTTTGGAAATGTCTTTGGGAGATCTATGGAGACCCTAATCTCTCTCCATTCCTAGATGATCTTGCTTCAGATTGTATCTTACCCATTGCTTGGAGAGATAATACACCCTTTGATCACGATACTTTAAAGGAACTTGAGTATTTAGACACCCTTACATATTCTGATGGATTAGAGGCTTGTCTCACAGTTCCTACTCTTCAAACTGAGACTTCATCAGCATCTCCTGTTGTTCCTAATTCAGTGCAGCAGGGCATCATTCACCTTCCAGACATAGCTACTTTGGACTCTTATCTTGCAGACATATCTTTCTTGTTTGTTGAGTCCTATATTGCAGATTTGGAGGATTATTTTGAGGACATTCATCTCCTCTACCTTGACAGTCAAGTTATCACTGTACGCCCACCATTATCAGTGCATTCAAAGGTTGCATTTTATGATTCTCCACATCTGTTTGGATTTGACATCATTTGTTTCAGTTCAGACATCGAGATTCTTCAGCATCCTATCATAGCACACATCTTGAGACAGATTGGTTCATCACTCTTCACAGGGTTTCTTCGACATCATCCTTTGGATTTGTTTCTTCCCAAGGGGAGGAATATCATTTTCCACTTCAGGATCTCCTTTTGGATTCTACATCAGGCATCTACCATTGTGACAAGAGTTTCTTCATTATGGGGGGGCCTTCTTCTCTCTTTCTATCTCTCCTATGGAGACCATTGTATATGTACTTATATAATAGAAGTTGTCTATGGGGGGTATCATGTAATCCGCCTCCTATCCTTCTTTCATTAGTGCATTTCATTCCTTTCTTTCCTCTCTTTTGGAGTAGAGTTTTTCCCATGAGGTTTTCTCTATTTCTCCACTTTATAAACATTTGGTTGTATTCGGGTACCTGATCAGGCCTAGTTGCTGGGACCCAATTTTACTTTCATGCATTGTAGTTACTTTTGCTTTTTTGCACTTGTTTGTAACTACATTGTAGCTCTTCTTAAGGGGGGTGTTAGAGTAAAATAATTAACTTTACTCTCCTCTTAAGAATTCACTTTATGCACATATATTAGTCATTTAATAATTAATATTAATTATTAAATGCACTCACCTTTAGGGTTAGGGTTTCCTTAGGGTTTATATCTCCTTTTATAAGGATTGATCTCTTGTATTCTACTTTCTTGGTTCATTCATTTTTCTGATAATACATTTTGCACATTGTCAGAGCCAAACCCTTGTTTTGTTCTCTCTCTTTCTCTGTGACAAGTTTCTTGCATGTAGGTGTTCATTGGGTTCTGTGGATTTGTATTTCTCAAATCCTACAAATAATTCCATGCAGAACCATATAATGTGGTGAAAGTTACAAGAAAGCAAGAAAAATTATATTTTTCACTATGAAATGCAACAAACTGTCATTCATAACTTTCACACAACACCAATCGCTTTCGTTAGATTGTAGATAACACCATTTTATGATTTTCCTCCAATTTTTATGAAGATCTAACGGTGGAAAAAAAGCTGTTATTTTTCCCAAAACTAGTAACCTTGGGACAGTTTTAGGTGATTTTTACAAAAATGACCATAACTCTCAAAATACCAAATGAAAATTGATGCCATGAAAAGGAAAAAAATAATAATTCACATTAAAACAACCTCAAATTGGTTTTAGGTCAAAATGGAGGCTGTACAATCCATTCTTTGCACATTACTAGCAAAAATGTTCAGAAAATGTAGAAATATAATTATTTTATTTGCTTCAACCTCCAAACTCCATCAACCAACCCTTCTCTTTGACCATACAAGGATTTTTAAATAATTTATAATCAAATTACAACTACCTCCAACCATATTTGTGGTTTAAGGAGTTAACAAAACATCATTATACCTCATTATGACAAAAAGTGTAAAAGTTGCATTGACAACAATGTGCAACATTGCAATATTTTTGCACCTAAACCCTAACTCACACCTAATGACCCAAAAACAACTCAAAAACACATGAAATAGTATTAGAAGACCTTATTACATGCAAATGACTCAAACCAAAAAAAAAGATCAACTTTTGACCCCTTTTGGGCATGAAGACCTGGGTGCCCCTGCACCATACTCCCAAGGAAGAGAAAATTTGAGGTCCACCCCAAATAAGAATATTCTTTCTTGTCTTCCAATTCCTTTGCATGTGTGCATTGTTTCCTTTTTCTTAGATCTTAAATACATTTGTATCAACTGGTGCGCTTGTGCGTTTTGGTCCATCAACATGCTTCTTGAGCCAATGCCATCTTTGTACAATGTAGCCATGTGCTTTTGTTTATGTTTTTGTTCTAGCTTGACCTTGGACTGCAATTGTAAAGTTATTATTTTTTTCATCCACTTTTTCTTTGTTACCTACACATGAAACAAACATATTCTTCTTCTTCATACTTCACTTCTTCATCCACCTCATGTTGTTTGCCACACATACTTTTCTCTTCATGATTCTCCAAAATAGTTGGCTTCACCTCAACCTTATGCATCCGTTCATTTTCATTTTTGAATTGTTCATCAACTCTTCCATTCTCCTTGACATCAATATTCTCAACTCTCGGTTCTTCTCTTGAGAACCATGCCAAATCCTTATCCTCCATGACTCTCTCCTCTCTTTGGACTATCCTTGAGTCCTCTACAACTTCTTTTGCTATCTCTTCTTCTTCTTCCTGAACATCACCCACTTCAACATCAATGTCACCATTACTTTCATTAGTTTGAGAAAATTCAAAAGAAAATTCTTCCATTTCTTTTTCAAACAAAATGTTTCTTTTCAAAATGTGTTACCTCATCCATTACCTCATTTGTCTTTTCCTCATACTGTTGTACTTTCTTCTTTCTCACTTAACAACAAGCTTTCAATTCATATGCACTCATCCTTCAAGGTTGTTAATACACATTTCATCCCATCGTTTCTCAACTCATATGTGTTGTTTTTGCTGTTATAATTTGTTGCCTTGTTATAATACCAAAACCTTCCAAACAAAATGTGACATACATCCAAATGCATAATATCACAAACTATTTCATCCTTATAATTGCTTATATGAAACTCAACTTTGCATTGCTCACTTACGGTTACCTGGTTATATGTCTGAAGCCAAGTAACTAAATAGGGTGTGGGGTGTTGAATTCTTTTCAAACCCAATTTATCTACCATATATTCAGAAACAATATTATCCATGCAAATATCTGAGATCACAACTTGAAAACATTTATTTTAGACTTGCAGGTAGTTTGGAATAAGCTTTCATTTTCCATCTTGCATTCTTTCTTGGCTTTCATTTATTCCTCTTGTATCATCTTTTTTCATTTATTCCTTCTGTAGCTTTTTTGCCACTTTGAACATTCTATTTAATAATGAAGATGCCCTTTTCCCATCTCTCTTCTTATTAAGAGCCATCCTGAAATATCAAATCTCACTCAACCACATTAGCCAAAACAATAGATCATTTCCAAAATATTTTCTAGCTTTGATACCAATATAATGTAGAATAGGGGTGGGGATTACAAACCAACTCAAAAAAATAAACTTTTCAAATTTAGATCCCTAACTTAGAGGGTTTATCTCACAATCTCATTATTCTCCTTGTAGCACTTAAAACTAGGTTTTTTTCACATAATTTCCAAACCAGACCTCATACCTAGAAAATAAAATTTGTTTTGGATACCCATTATGATGTTTGACAACATACCAAATTTGCAGGTGGGGTTGTTTTGAAACATAAAGGTCAAAAAATTGCTGCTACGCTTGAAACTAGGCCTAATTAGGTTTATTCCACTAGGTCAAAATGAGGTTTTCACACTCTAGGGTTTAAAAATTCAATAAAATAGCCTAGAAATGAAAAAAAGGTCTTCTAAAACATTTCCAACCATTACAAATCATTTCCCAAGAGCTTTTCTACAAAACCCAACTCCTATGCACCTTCTATGCCCAAAAACAAGAGATTTTCAGCCCTAGCAAATCTTCACCAATCTTCATCCCTTGCTCCTGAAACATTGTAGACACCAAAAAAACCCTAACCCCATCTATTCCATTAAGTTTCATGAGATTTCATTGGTGGAATGGTGGGTTTTACATTTTTCTTGCCTTTAAGACAGTTAAACAAGGGTTTCAAACTAGTTTTAGTAAATTTGCTATAAAATGCTCAGATCTTAATGAAATTAATTCCTTCAAAAGGAAGGATTTAGAGGACACACAAAATAATAATCTCCAACAAGTTTCATGCCATAAGAATTCTGTACAGAACTGTACAACGTGGTGAAAGTTACAGGAAAGTAAGAAAACTCATAATTTTCACTATGAAATGCAACAAACTATCATTCATAACTTTCACACAATACCAAATGAGGCCAATCACTCTAGTCATATTGTAGATAACACCATTATAGAATTTTCTCCAATTCTTATGAAATTTAATGGTGGAAACAAAAGTTATGCCGTTTTCCCCAAAATTGGTAACCCTAAGATAGTTTTAGGCAGTTTTTACAAAAATGACCATAACTCTCAAAATACCAAATAAAAATTGATGCCACAAAAAGGAAAAGAAAGATAATTCACATTACAACAACCTAAAATTGGTTTTAGGTCAAAATGGAGGCCGTACAATCTGTACTTTGCACGTTACCAACAAAAATGTTCAAAAAATGCAGAAATAAAATTATTTTATTTGCTTCAACCTCCAAACTCCATCAACCAACCCTTCTCTTTGACCATACAAGGATTTTTAAAGTATTTAAAATCATATTCCAACTACCTCCAACCATATTTATGGTTAAGGAGTTAACAAAACATCATTATATACCTCATTATGACAAAAAGTGCAAAAGTTGCATTGACAACAATGAACAACATTGCAATATTTTTGCACCTAGACCCTAACTCACACCTAATGACCCAAAATCGAATCAAACACACATGAAATGGTCTTAGAAGACCTTATTACATTCAAATGACTCAAACCAAACAAAAGATCAACTTTTGACCCCTCTTGGGCATGAAGACTTGGGTGCTCCTGCACCAATACCTCTATTTTTTATCATTCATAGGGATTTTTAGAACCTTTCCTTCTATGTTCAAGCACTCCATTCATTTTTTCACAAGAATCATAATGATTTCACTCCTTCTATGACTTTTGATAGTGATTTCACTCCAAGATCATTACTATATTGTAGTGATGCATCTAGGGCTAATGATACTCTATCTTGTTTGGCTATTCATGTTATGTTGCTAGACATAATGACGGTGATATTTCACATATAGATCATGATAGTCCTTAATTTCTATCCATTAGTTCATGGTTCATTGATAATATATTTTGAAAAAATATTATTGATAGTTTCTTAACTGATGAACATCCTTTATCCTCTCCTTCACATGATGTTTTTGATGTCTCCTTATTTCATTGGCGATTTGGTTCATTATATTTATCATACACATATGTTTAGCTCATTGATGATAAAGACATTTCCTATGAAAGAAAATGTAATAAAATTGCATTTTAAATTATTCTTATCTTCATCCTATGAGAATACACATGGTGATATTTCATTAATGAATGAATATGTATAGATACTTTGATTGATATAGGTAAGAAATAATTTGATTCCTATTATGATTATTATACAATATTTCATTCTTTATAAAATGATTTTGTCTAGATTACTTTATTTTTTACCTTAGAGCATGTTTTCGAAGAGATTCCAAGCTTTCAACATCTTGTGAGCATTCCTTTAAGAGATATTATTCTTATCTATGTATAATATTGATACACCATTTTGAAAAGCTTATGATTAGTGGTTTTGACGTTTTGGCCGCGACCATCCGCTTGCTAACCCTACTTTCTTCATTCCCTGTGAGGGCTTTCGCTGGTGCCGCGTAATCCCTATCGCTTTTGCTGGTGTCACTTTCTATTTCTATGACGATTCTTTGTTTCTGGCTTTTCCTAACGCCTTTTGTTGCGCTGAATCCTTTTGCTTTTGTGCTTGCGAGAGTCTTTGAACGTCCCACCTAGCCGAAGGCTCTTTGCCCTCGACTGGTGCTTGCCGCCTCTATTTTTCTCCCTACCATAACTCTTTTAGGTCTTACTCTTTCTGATAAAACAACAATAGAAGCTGCGGTGTGGCCCCTCTTCTTTTCGAAGCAGATTTTGGAGTTCTTCTTGGTTCTCCAACACTGATGAGGCTCAAAGTGGCAACTAGACTAAATGAAGAAAACTCTTGTCCAGAAAACATGACGGGAGCTGCAAAGTTGAAATCAGTGCCTGGTGCCTCTACCAACACAGTTGTGGAGGACCACTGTGAATTAGACGAACCTATGCCTGAAGACCTAACAGGTAAAACCCTTGAAATACAACTACTTGATGACATCATTGAGGTTATTTCAGAATGTGAAAGTAGAACTGTTATTTTGTTTTTCTTACGGGGAGTCCCCTCTGAAACTGACTTTTATAAATGGGATCGATTCAACTGGGAAAATCGGGGATGGGAGATTGAAGCCATAAGAGGTCTTGGAAAAGGGTACGTGTCATGCATGTTTAAGTCAGAAAATCACGCCCAAGCTATTTTGCAATATGGTACTTGGATTATCTATGGGAAAATCTGTTATCTGTAGGCCTGAACTTTTAATTTTCATCCTGAACGCCCGTCCCGTTCACATTATCCCATGTGGGTTGAATTACCATACCTCAACTTTGCTTTCAGACTTGTCCTTAAGGACATTGTGTCTCATTTGGGGAGAGTTATTTGGTGCAAGCATAACTTTGATGAATTTTCCAGCCTAAGAGTTCATCCACGGGCTTGTGTGGAAGTAGATTTAAACAAACCATTGCCAGAAAAGATCAAACTTATAGGCCCAAGTTTCGAATTGGATCAGCAAATAATTTATTTGAACAAGCCAAATGCTTTCTTTTACAGTCAAAAAGAGGGTCATCTAATTCATGAATGTCCTATAAGGAGAAATAAGACTGCTCAGCCTCAATCAGATTCTGCCCTATCTAACAGCCACTTGTCTTCTCCAGTTTGTGCTACTCATCCTCCATTAGATTATGCCTCGTCTAACATCCTTTTGTCTTCTCCTATTTGTGTTATTTCCCCTTCCACTGATCACCCTTCTTCTCCTTTGCCACATGCCCCTACGTCTTCACCCATCCCCAGTTCTACCCCTAACAATCCTACAAATGCCCATAAAGATTATGCCCCTTCTTTTAAGGATGTGGTCATGTTAGATGGCTGGACTTTGGTTAAGAAAAGGAAGGAGGCCCCCATTTCTTCCTCTGTTGTTTCACCCCCAATTTCTCCTTGCACTAGAGCTGCTTCTCCTCCCCGCCACTCTTCACCTACCCACCACTCCTCTCCTCAACCACGTTCCTGTGATCCTTCCCCTTCCCCTTCTTTCTCTCGCCATTGATCTAGATCTCCTTCTTCCACCTCCAAAGATCATGAGGCTAAAGACTCAGCTTTGAATCTTGAAAACAGTTTCAGTGTGTTGCCCCAAGTTGATGACTCTTCTCCTTCTCACCATGAATTGTAGAATTCTATCTTGGAATGTTTGAGGGATTTCTCTCCCTCTTCGTAAGTTTAAAGTGAAGGACATGGTCATGAAATGGAAGCCAGATGTGCTTTTCCTCCAAGAAGTTAAAATCAGCAATATTAAGCTTGAGTGTTATCTTTACCATATTTGGAAAGATGCTATTTTTTTGCATATATCACATAATGATGGCAGAGGTGGGGCTGTTATTGGGCTTGCTCCGTGGGTGGCTAAACACATCATCAGTAAAGGCGAGGACCCTTCTCACAGCTATGTTTGGGTTCTCATCTTAATTAATAACCAACTCCTTGGTTTTTGCTCTATCTATGCTCCTAATTTTGCTAAAGATCGAATTGACCTTTGGAAATGGATGTCTAACAACTTGCCTACTGCTGATTGGATCTTAGGGGGTGACTTCAATATGGTCGAATACCCACATGATCGCAGCTAGTTTAGATCCTTTAATCTCAGCCTTGATGAATTTGACAATTGGCTATTGTGTCGGAACTACTTAGGAGTGATAGACCCTATCCATGACGAGCTTTCCAGTCAATCAAAAAATTGGTTTACTTGGTCTAATTGCAGAATGGGAGAAGACATGAAGATGAGCAGGCTAGACAAATTTTACATTTCTCCTCTCTTGCCTTTGGCCCAAAATCCGGAGGGATTGTTTGTTCAGGTGGATTTCTCAGCTACTCTTTCTTATCATTATCCCATAATTTGCAATATTAGCCCATCTCCCACTTCAAATTTTGACCATTCTTGTCCTTTCAAATTAAATGTTTCACATCTAAAGAATCCTGCTGGCTTGTCTACTCTTGTGGGGATTTGGACCTCCCTTCCTAAACCCAATGAAGGGGAGTCTTGGATTGATTGGTGGTGCAAGGCTATTACACAGTGCACTAACTTTTTACGTTTGTTTGGAAAAAAGATGGCATGGCAACGCAAACGTAAGGAGATATCCCTTCAAGGAAAACTTGCCCAGGCTAGAAAACTCCTTAATAATGATCCTAGTAACATAATAATTCAAACTTCTATTGTTGCTACAGAAGCTCAATTGCGTCATCTTGATAACTACAAAGGACAAGGGGCCAAAATAAGATCTAGACTTCACTGGATTAAAGAAGGAAACAAAGGCACCAAATTATTTTTTAATTATCTCAATTACAAGCATAAAAAGGAAAGAATTGGCACAATAAGGGATGAAGCTAATGTTCCTAAATCCAACTCTACTAATATATGCAACATTTTTAAACGTTTTTATGAAAATATTTTCCAAGATGACCAATGGTCGGATATCCAACAAGTCCTTGAGGATATGATTAAACCTTATATCCCTCTCAACTTAGCCTCTGATTATAGTCTCTTCTTGGATAGAATTTTATCTTTGGAGGAGTTGGAAAAGGCTCTCTTCTCTATGGAATCTTACAAAAGTCCTGGCAGCGATGGCCTTCCTATGGAATTCTACCAAGCTATGTGGCAACACATTAAGGATGATTTTTATTGTTTATACTTGGAGGCTTTTAGAAATGGTTCATTGGGCCCTATTATTAATGGTGGCATAATTAAACTTCTTCCTAAAGGGAAAAATGAAGATTCTATTTCCGGGTGGCGTCCGATCACCCTTCTTAATACTTCCTATAAAATTATAGCAAAAGCCTTGGCCATTAGGATGAAATCGGTGGTGCAAAGAATTGTTTGAGCTGAACAAACAGGTTTTATTGCTGGCAGATTCATTCTTGATAATCTGATGTTAGCATGGGAAACTTGTGATTGGGCAAAACAATCTGGTCAAAATGCTATTTTGATTAAACTCGATTTTGATAAAGCTTATGACAGAATTCGATGGAGCTTTATTCTTAAAATGCTTGAATGGTTGGGTTTTGGCCCCAAATTTTGAGCTCATGTTCAAATGTTGTTTTAGGATGCTAATGCTCAAATTATTATTAATAACATGATGACTGATCCATTTAATTTGCAAAGATCTATCCGGAAAGGTTGTCCCTTAGCCCCTTACCTTTATGTGCTTACAACTAATGCTTTGGGTTACTTACTTCAAAGTGCCCATGATAAGAAGCTGATTATAGGAATCCATATTTCTGATAATATTGTTGTAATTAACTCTCATTATGCTGATGACAGCTTGTTATTTCTGCAAAATTCTGAGAATAACATCTCCAATACTTTGGAAATACTTGATCTATACTGTGAGGTTTCAGGTACTAAACTTGTGCATAGTAAAACATAATTTTTGATGATCCAAACTGGTCCTATTCCCCATTGGATTCCTCATGAGTGGAAACAAATTAAGCACGAGGAAATAATGAGGTATCTTGGTATACCATTTGGCATCAGGGTTTCTCTTTCAGCCATGTGGAATTGGTACCTTAACAAACTCAAGAACAAGCTGTTTATTTGGGGAAATAAATTTCTATCTTTGGCTGGAAGAATACAGGTTGCTAATAAAATTTTTCTTGCTACGCATGTTTATTATTCCTCATGCTGGATTCCTTCTAAAAAGGGGTATGATGAGTTAATTAGAATTATTCGTCAATTTTTGTGGGCTAAATGGGATGGTAATAGAGGCTTTATTTCCACATCATGGGCCCATTGTATTCAACCTAAGAGCAAAGGTGGCTTGGGGCTCTTAGATCCAAGAACTCAAGGTTTTTGCTTGGCTACCAAATGGATTATTCGAGCTGTCCAAGGGAATGAATTGTGGAAGCTTCTTATACGAAATCTTATTAAACTTGCTTCTGTCAAGGGAAAATGGCAACATGTAGGCTGGCTGGACAAAATTCTTCATGCCCCTTTTTTTTCTATAAAGTCTTCTCTTCCTCTCCAATCTATTTGGAAAGCTTGGCAACACACATGTTATCTTTTAAAATGGAGAGATAACTTGCTTCAACATGGGTTTAGTTTCTCCACCTCTTCTATTTGGTGGAATAAGCATATTATTTATCAAGATCAACCTCTTGCTTTGAGTTTTCCAAAACATTCCTACTCTTTGTTCAAAAAAGGACTCTGCAATGTTGGTGATCTTTGGGACTTTCACACTAAGAGTTGGTTGTCATGGCACTCTATCAAGGCTCAATTTAACCTTAGCAATCAATACAAAGCGTTTTTGATTTTTGTTCAATCTTTGGTCCCGATTGAGCTGACTATGAAGATATGCACTCCTATTCATTGTAACTTTTATAAAGATTGGTCGTGGCTGTCCTCTTATCCTTTTCTTTTCTTTCCTTTGAAAAAAGTGTACCTTCAGTTGCTCCCAAATTTGCTATTAAGTTCTAGATTGAACTCCAAGTGGAATTGCAAGTTCAATGAGAAATTTTGGGGTAAATTATCTACCCAGATTTGGAAATCAAAGGTTAATATTGATTCTCAATTAACTGCTTGGAAGATTTTACATTGCAAACTGCCCATTGATGATAGGTTGAAATGTATGATGATCCAACCAGCTAATTGCCCTTTTTGTCAAAGGAAAGAAAATTTAAGGCATATCTTTTGGGGATTTCAATCTGCTAAAAGGCAATGAAATCTTGTCTTCCATGATCTACCAGCTATCTTTGGGCATGATCTTAGTTGGAAAGAAGCTCTTCTTGGGGTTGGGTTACATCAGAATGTCATTGCTGATGGAGTCAGGCATGTCATCTTATCTTATATTTGGAGAAACAGGTGCAAAGCAGTCTTTAATAATCTCAGCGATCACCAGGCAACTGCACTTCCAGGGCTTTACTCTGACATTTTTTATTGTCTGATTCCTCTCTTTTCTCATTTATAGGCCGAGGCTGAGAAGAATTTAAAGATTGATGTTCAAATCCAGCAGATCAAACTCCAGGTTAATCAGTTGTTCAATGAAAAAAGGTTACTGTTGCAAAGGGATTAATGCCTTACTTTCAGGATTGATTTTCTTCAATGCTCATGATTGGTCTTATTGGATTCAGCTGCTATTGTCATATTTTTTCCTGCTGTAGTTGTTATTTTTTATTGATGTATTCCCTGTTGGGACTATTTTTTGTCTGTTGTAGTTATTGTGTTTAGTTTTCTCTATTGTTTTTACAGCTGTTGCTGCCTTGTATTTGTTGAAGTTGTTTTAGTTGTTGCTGGCTCGTCTCTTCCTGCTTTTCTGCAGTTCATTACTGCAACCTCTTTGTAATTTGCATACTTTCAATACAAAAAAAAAAGAAGCTTATGATTAGTCTCCTATAGAACAGTTTGTGTCTCTCAATATGTATATTTTGATAATTATAATGTGCATGGTTATGATGATTTCTCACTTGTATATAATCTATTGATCAAAACATGTTCAAACTTACTTATTACTTACGCATGTCTAAGAAAATAATCTCATCAAGATCTCTTACACTTTTTACTAGGATTATGTGAAGATGATATTCAAGTTATTAATGATCAATGCCATGCATCTTCTTCCACTCTTATGTATGGTCATAGGCAAAATTGTTGATAACATTGCTCCCAAACCTTACCAAAAAGGGTGAGAGTTCCACCCTAAAAAAGCAAGCACCTGCCCGAATGGCTGCACAAAATGCACAGTAGTGGTTTCAATATACTAGTATTATATATTTAGCCATAGAAACGCCTCTTTTTCCTCTTATATCTTCCTTCTCAAATTGCCCAATGGATTTATAGAAATAAATTATTCTTAGCTTTGAGGTAAGTCTACGTACACTTTTACAAATTCCTGATTTCCTTGGGAAGTTGAGCCTAACATTATTATTATGTTTTCATTGCCTTGCTTACTTGATGAGTCATCACACTTCATTAGGGAGATACGTCTATAGTGGAGTTGGGTTCTATAGTGGGTATAGGAGTTGATCAAAATCAGTTTCTTATTGGAGCACTTAATTAACCATAACATATTCATCAATATGGAGTCAATAAATACTTAAATGCAAACTAAATAATGTTAAGAATATATTTGTTTTATAATTCAAATAAATATTTTCCCCAAAACAATAGCGGTCATAAAAATATTATAAGTGAGACAAAACACGATTTGCTTCTTACACATGACGCAAATTCCATGTTGTTAAGATATGCAATGATCCAAAATTTTAGAGACATACATTTAAAACATAGACTTTAATAGTCCCACCTACATATGCCTACGATCATCCATGATAAAGTTTTATGGATTCAAAAACAAATTGTTTTGTCAACAAAATACAAGCCATTGTAAATGTTGTAGCCACTATACAATAAGTGCATATATGAGTTTTTTACTTATACTGTTAATACATATTTGTTCTAAACTATTAGTGGTCACCTCTTGTATATGATGTAAATGCTTTTTTGTAAGTGCCTATCTATTATATAGGATGTAAGAGTTGTAACCACTATATTGAAGTGCACATATGAGGTTTTTAGTTATATTATTAATACCAGACTATAAACATCAAAGTAAAAAGATATAAAAAATAAACTATAAATTTTCCAATTCTCAGAATTCTCAATGGATTTATAGGAATGGATTATTCTTAGCTTCAAGATAAGTCTATACCTATACACTTTTACATATTCCTGATTTATGTGGGCAGTTGAGCCTAACTAACATTATTATTATCTCGTTGCTTGCTTGTTGACCGTATGTCATCACATGTCATTACATTGCACTTATATTGCGACAATAGAGACAAGAAAAGATGATATCGTTATCAATATTTACCTAGGAAAGAAAAGTGCAAGTTTCGAGCAATGAATGAATTTGCATAGGTGTGAATGTAGAATAATAATAATAATAATAATAATAATAATAATAATAATAATAATAATAATAATAATAATAATAATAATAATAATGTGTAAATGGGGAATATGGGAGTATGTGTAAATAGGGATAACACAAGGCTAAATGCATGGAAATAGGTGTAATGAATGAGGAATAGATAGGGATAACATTGGGTCATCAACTAAACTTATAACAAGAGTATGCCACTTGTTGATATGTAATTGTATTAAGTCATTTCATTAAAATGGGTAAAGAACTAATTGAGTGATGACATGGGTGTGCAAATTTCACCATTACAAAAAGTTTTTTTGGTACACTTGTTGATCCAAGACCTAAATTCAACACTTGTAATGTTATATCACTTAGTGTAGAGTATTGTGACCCAATCACCAAAACATTCCCCATCCTAGACTAGATCCCACCTTCATATATATCCTCTCATCCCTTTGTTTTCAAATTAAAATTTAACCTTTTTCTTGGTAACTCATCCAAAACATGTCTATTACATATCAACCAATGTGCCAAAAGGTTTTAAATTGTGTGCCTAGGGTTTTGTGCAAAGTTGTTCTAACATAAGGTGAGAATATAACTAATAGTTGGGACAACACATTGCACACATACAAATCCTAGACTCTACTTTGTCTACATTAGTATTTATATTTTTAGCTCTCTATTTTAATCTATTGGGACCATAAGTAAACCAATATTTATTATTAGTCATCAAGGAGTTAGAATAATAAATAACTGATTAATTAAGTCCTAAAAAATATGTACAAATGGTTGCACAATGAGCATAGTAATTATAAAATTTAGAGGGGAATATTTAATAAGAGGAGAAAGTGCACACCATTACACTTTGTGCCTCTTGTTTTATTTTATTTTTTGTGAATATCATTTGATTTTTATATGGATGATAAATAAATGTATAACTTTAGAGTTTTTTTGGTGCATTCATTGATCAAAGACTAAATCTAGCACTTTGTTATGGATGATAAATAAATGTATAACTTTAGAGTTTTTTTGGTGCATTCATTGATCAAAGACTAAATCTAGCACTTTGTTATGCTATATCATGTTAACATCTTTGATATGATATATTTATTAGAGCACCAACTACCTTTGATTAGATTGTAGGCACAATTTTTTATTTTATTTAAAAAATAAAACTTATCACATTTTGTTGGTAAGCGAATTGACACTTGAAATGATACTTTGACCCGCCCAATGGAAAGTGACAAAGATGTACCAATAGTTGGAGATATTGTGTATGCTACAATGAAAATATTCCTTTGCATTTGAGAGGGGTAGCTCCCTCGTATGATAGGGTGTTTGAGATTTTTGTGTACTTTTCACCTAAAAGTATGTAAGTGTATGAAAGGTTTACAATGATAAAAAGTGATAGAGAAACCCTCAATAACAAAGATACCAATATTACAAGAGTCTCACAAAAAATGCTTTAAACTAAAACATTTCCATTACAAGGATTAAAGACTACACATTAAAAACCTATTAATGAAAACATTTTCAAACCCAAATACATCCAATTCTAGATACCAAGAAATGAATATATATGAAAAGCCTTATGATGATCCAACAATTGTTTTCACAAATAATTTTCAAGATAGCAAAGGTTATTACCGACCAAAAAAAAAGATAGCAAAGGTTATTATCAACACATAACATATGAAAGTTCAATACCAACAAAAAGAAATGTCATGGCTCAACCTCAAAAACTATTTTCCATTGCTTTTAGAATTGTACAACTCCAAAAATTCACCTTCTATCGAATTTGTTAGAAGCAAAATACCTTTACAATGCTTAGAGCCTTGTATTTATAGACTCTCCCCTATAACCACCTCATAACCAACTTGAAACCACTTTAGTAACCACCTCCATAAAATGTGGGAAGTAAAACTAAACTTTATTAAAGTTAGAAAATTATTAAGTTTGAGCAAAATAGTCTATTTTCTAACTTCTTACAAAAGTGATAACGTCACTATTACAAAATAATACAATAAAACATAACTAGTGACTTTGACATAATTACAACGAGAAAATTACATAAATCAGCTCTATTTTCATTTATCCACACTCCTCATGGTGTCCTCTAAAGAAGTCCTTTGAGTTGCATCTTGCCTTTGTTGAAGAGAAACTATTGTCTTAAATTTCCTAAATAACTTAACAGATAATGCTAAGACTTTATATTTTTGAGAACAATTACATTCACCATCCTCAACTTCCAAATCACATGCCCTTTCTGAATATCCTCAGTACTCTGATGATAGTTAGTCAAGTGGTCATTGCAAGCATCAAGTGCAACATAAATAACAATCAACTTTCTCATCACATCTACACTGAAAGTTTGCTTGTTGAATAATTCTATGTCCATCATCTTCTCAAAGCTGCCATGTATGATATGGACATCCATACTTTGAATCTCATCCCTTATTGACACATCTAAAATGATTGATAAGAGATCATCTAAAACTTTTATCTTTATTTTCTCACAAAAAGTCAACAATTTTTCGTTCCATTACAATTTGGATAATACTAATGAGTTTCCAATCTATATTCAAAAGCCACATATCAATTTGGTTTTCTTCCATACTTGAGAAAATATTGTTAGAAACAAAAACATCAACATTCCTTTTGACCATTTTTTGAAAATCGTTTACGATTTCTCGTCAAATTGCTTCTTCTTCCTTGATGTTTTTCAACTCCTTTGTAATCTCTTGTTGTATAACATCAACCTTCTCATGAAATTTTTTAGCCTCACCAATAAAATATAAGGCACTTGCTTTTATTTGCTCTGCCCATTTTTTAGTCACTTTCCCATATGACTGATATTTCTGCACACTTTCCATGATTTTTTTCTAAGTGAATTCTCCATGAATGGGAATTGTTGAAGTATGAGAAGCATCCAAGGGTAGAGCAAAAGTGTCTACTATAGATCTAAGACATTATGTTAATGTTTGCACCTGTTGTTTCAATTGATCTTTAGAATGTTTCTCCTTCTCTATCCTTTGTATTAATTTGGTAGTAGATACCTAACAATTATGGATATCACCATCATGTGTTGAAAGACCAAGATCAACTTTAGTGATATCAATATTAATTTCATCGACTTCATCTGCATTTTTCTTTGAATTAGGTTGCGCCACTTCGACACATAAATTTCCAGACGAAGAATCCATTATCAATTTGGATGTGACTTTTTCAAAGTTTTTGATTTTGCAGTCTTCTAAATCAAATTTTCTATTGCATCAAACTCAGGAGCAATTAGCTGAACCATTGTCTTTTTCTTCAATAAACTCTATTATAGTCATGATGAAGAAGGCACCTGTGAAGAACCTGGAATATCCACTAATGGTTGCTTTGATGATGTTGGAACATTAGGGGCAACTGGTAAAGAAGTCTCATCAAGAGGATCATTGTCGATTGGCATTTTGGGATGAGAAATAAGATTATCATGAGAAGGTGACAAGAGAAGAACAAAAGGTGAAATAGAGGGAATTAATTCTTCCTCATTAGGATCACTTTGAGAATCTAGGTATCCCCTTTCTTTTGTAACTTATTGAATTGGGTCCAATTCCTTTTCTTTCAATTTTGATCTCTTTCTTCTTAACTTTGGATCACTTTCACATGAACTTGCAAGATCACCTCTCTTATTTAGATCTTCATCATCACCACCACTCTGAACATTATGCTAAGAAATGAGAATTAAAAAAGAAGCTTGTGAAATGGTTGAAGAGGAAGAGCATTCCTGAGTGTCACTTCTTTTCCTTGAAAAACTATATTTATCCCTTGGCCTCATTGTTGTGGCTTCGAGTATCTTCTTTAAACATTCCTCTAATCTCTTGATGATGTGAGCTATCCTCTCACCCAATTCTCTCAACTCCTAACTTTCCCAATTGATAGGCGGTAAGGGTCACCTGAATTTTCTCAAAATAAATAGGATCAATTAAATCCGATCTGTCATCTTCTATGCCAGTCTCATCCCATCCTAATCTGAACTTTGTGATCTGCTCATTAGTAAACCTCATCCAATCCTTCTTTCGGACTTCAAAATCATCCTCACAATCTTCCCAGAAGTCCTTAGTTTCTGGAAAATGACAATAGCCTACACTAAGGTGCAAATTGTCTCTGACATACCATTTTCCATCAAAATGGAATGTCATCTTATACACACCCATAGTCAGTTTGGAAATTATTCTCTCGATGTTCTAAGCATCTAAAGAAGATTTGCAACTATAGTAACCAAAGCCTATAGAAAAATAAATGCCACTCTTCTATCCCTGAATGTTTTATTGATTCTACCAATTTATTTGTCGTCCAATATCTTGGCAACATATAAGGATATTCGTCAAAACTCCAACTCGTATATATGTAAACTTTGGAAATTGGATAAAGTAACTCCCATATTGTTTGATCAAAATTGCTACCTCTGGAGAAATTCTAAGTCCAGTATTCCCTTGGAGTTCTCTCATTGTCAACATAGTGAAAGCATCATTAACTCTGCAGAAATGCTTGTCACTTTCATTTAGTTTCAATTGATAATAAAAACTAGAAATCTAAGTGGTGTTATCAAATATCCCATTACTACTGAGCCCCAGCCAAATCTTCATGCTTGCAATAACATACATGAGATAAGAGGACATGTAAAAATATTGATTTGCCTCAAATTGGGTTATCTGATGATCGAAGTTGTCACTTATGATACCTCCCCAATCAATAAATTGGTTACTTGCATGTATGACGGTAATAAACAAGTACATCCACTTGTCATAATTATCTGAGACATTATTCCCAATTTACCTATTTAGAAGTATCGCCATATTAGAAATATCTTCAATGAATAGGGACCTGTGAATAATTCTTGACAACTTGAATTTTTCCTTTTTGGGTGTTGATAACCAATGTCTTGCAATGGTATTGAAGCATCTATCCTTATTCTTAACAAAATATTGCTCTGTCGTTTCCTTGTTTATATCGATGAATTGATCTCTAACTGGGAGTCTAAAAATGATCCTGATGGAGATGGGATCCAACCTTGCCATCAATCTATCTGAAGTTTTAATCTCTCTAGTTTCGGAGTCATAAGCCTTCATACATTCTAGGATGAGTTTGGGACATTGGATGAATACTAGATACCCTGTTGCATTCACTAATCCGCTTTCATATATCTTTTGTGCTAATTGAGACCTCTTCCCTTCTTTCAAACTTTCCCGAAAATCATGAATACTAATATACCCCAATCTAGTATTTGTTATTTCAATAAGCGTACTCTCAAGTATTGAGATGTACTCGTACCCTTGGTATTTATACTTCATTTTTGTATAAATCTGTTATCATATCAATAAAAGGAATCCTTGTGTTGCCGGGTGGGAAGTGATGAAACAACTGATTTTCCACAATTCCAAGCTTTGGCCCGGCCAACTTTTCCTGTTTCACCTTAAATCAATTGCCTTTACAAATTACAAAACAAGTTTAAATATTCCTTGCTAATATTGCATTCAACATTCAAAAACTTCTGCAATCTTCATTAAATTTATTTGTGCATATGCTGCAATTGTGGCAGTTCATGAGATGACATTCGCTTTGGAACAAAATATCAAACAGCTTATATGCCCGCTTTGCATGCTCGAGAACTCATTTGGCGGGGGCAGGGATGATGCTTGCAAAGCTTGAGGAATTCGGCTTTATACTTGTTATTTGCTCTTGCTTGAAACTTTCTATAGTCTTTTCAACAAATCCATTTTGTGCTTATGCTGCAACCATTGTAGTTCATGAAACTACATTTATCAAGAGGCACCACAGTCAAACAGTTCCCTTGTCTCTGTCTCCACAGGCACTTGCAACTACAAGATCTGACAAAATTCCTCTATCCTTTATGCTTTAATGGCTGCTCATAACTTGTTCCATATTCTCATTTTGACGCACAGGGATGAAACTGGCAAGGGTTATGGATTTTGGTTTTACATCTGTGAATTGCATATGCTTGAGGTTTCTAAAGCCTGAGACCACTTTTCTTTGAGCATTCAGTCAAACACTTCGCGTGCCTATGAACATGCTCCATTGCGCCACTTCAGACCAAGGAATTGTGTCAAACAGTTCGCACACCTCCTCTATTCAACGTTCTGCAACTTCAATTTCAGACAAACTTATTTTATCCTTTGTGTTCTGATGGCTCCTCATTCCCTGTTCTAGATTTCTAATTTTGGCGTAGGATCATTGTATTTGGATTTCCATCTGCCAATGCTCGAAAGCTTCAAAAGCTTTTTCTTGTTAAAACAAACTCATTTTGAACTTACGTTGCAATCATTGTAGTCCATAAATCCCCGTTTCTTTGAAGTAATCTATCCCTATGCTCCATCTCGACCATTAAACCACATTTCTTTTAGGGATTCAATCAAACTATTCGCAGGCTGTGCCACTTCAGACCATATTTTCTTTAAGTCATTCTGTCATACAAATCGCGTGCCTCCTATTTGGCGCGGGCAGTGAGGATGCTTGTAAAGGTTGAGGAATTGGATTTACATCTACCAATTGCATATTCTTGAAAACTTCTAAAGCTTTATTTTCCTTCGTGTAACTCTCTTGCAATCAGAGCAGTCCAAGAAACCGCATTTCTTCGAGGTAGTCAGTCAAACGGTTCACATGTCTATTCTACAATCATGGTGTGTCAGGAGAATGAGTTTGTTTGAAAGATTTGATTATGGAATTCACAGGATTTGTCTATGATTCCACCTCTGTACTTGTATTGACTAAGGTGGTTGCAACTAAAACATCTGAAAATATCCTTTTAAGTGCATATCTTGCAATCAATCAAAGCAATCGAAGAAACCACATTTCTTTGAGGCATTTTAACATGCATATAAACCAGAATGTTTGCAGCCATAACATTTGACAGAAACCCCTTTATATATCACGTGCAAAGAAGATTCAAAACAAATCTTTCTCCATGCATAATCCTGCAATCATCCATTTCATGCCTTCTTTGAAAATGGCCAACCTTCATTTCCCATGCTTTTGAAATGCTCACAAGTTTGGAATTTTTAAAAATTGAGCAAGGTTGAAATTATCCCAAATGCAAGCAAATGCACTTCAAATTTAGTGACATGTGAGCAAAATGGGTTAAAAAAAGTGGAAAATTGAGTATTGAGGTTAGAATTTTGAAAATTGTGAGTAATGAGGTTATGAGTCATCTAAATGCGAGCAAATGAGGTTAAAATTTTCCAAAATGTAAAGCAAATGGAGGTTAGAAAATGGGCAAAAGCAAGCAATGAGGTTAAAAATTCCAATTTTATGTTATATATGTATATACACTTTTATTCACACATACATATATGCATATATACATATATTTTAATATATATATATATATATACATACATGTGCATATTTTGCATGCATGCCCTGCCGAAGGCAGGAACCCCATTTTTTTTGTTTTTGCCTTGCTCTTGCTGACTTGGTTCCTGCTCCCTTGCTTCACTTTTGCTTTATTTTTTGACTTTGAGGACAAGTTGCCTATGGATTTGGGATGTTTTTGTGTTGCCTAAGTGAATTGCCAAGGTTTCGTTGAGTTTTGTGAAGTTACAAGAATTTCACTGTGGGTTGTCGTCCCTCTATTGTCGTCCACGAGATTCCCTATGTGGGTCGTCGTCCCTCTGTCGCCATTCGCATGATTCTGTGTGCAAGTCACCATCCCTCTATCACCGTCCATGGGATTTCGTGTGCAAGTCGTCGTACCTCTATTGCTGTCTGCGAGATTATGTGTGCAAGTCGTTGTCCCTTCGTTGTCGTCTGCAGGATTTTGTGTGCGGATCGCTGTGTGTAGGTTTTTGTGTGTGGATTGTCATTTTTAGGGAAATGAACCCTTCGGCTTCCACATTCTAGATTTTTGCATTTTTTAAAGGGGCCAAATCATTAAGAAATAGGTCTAGACACCCTTCTAATGCATCTTCCATGTGCTTAATTTGAAAACACTCAAAATTTCTAAGAATTGTGGCTTTGCAGAACTCTGCATGCAGGTCGTCGTCTCCTTAATGCCATCACTTAACAGTTAAGATTTAATGCTTTTCCACCTCACAATGTGATAGGGACAGGGTTGGTTGGAACTCTCACCATTCCAAGCTCTGAGTCCTTGCCTTGAGGTCTCCTAAGGGATCTTTTTCACCCTGACCTATAAGCCCTATTCCTGATACTAGAACTCCTGGTCTTACTATCCAACCCTGCTATCTTCTTCAGTGCCTTAACCAAGCAACTCTTGATGCTTTTCCTCTCTTATTCTTCCTAGCCTTTAATCCTTCTAAAGGCTAATTAACCTCCATTTGCTCCCTAACTTGTTTGCAGGGGTGTGGTAAATCTCCATGGCTTCAAAACTGTCTTGGGAAGATTCTTGTTCAACCTTCCTTCACTACTTCTCTATCGCTGTCACAAAACCTTGGTTTAGGGTTTGGGCAGGGATACAAGCTTTGAGCCCCTTTTAGGCCTCCTTGCACAAATGAACAAGTTAGAACTCCTCCCCTTTATGAGATTGTACCAAACTCTCTTCTGACACCCTGGCCCAAATTCCAAGCTCTGACAGATTTTTGGGGTTTGGGACCTTTTATGTCCGTACAAAGGTACAATCTAGTCTTTGTAAGAGACTAGGGTTTTCAGACCTTTTCTTGGTCTATTTTGCTTCTTCCTGCCTCCATTTGGTCTGACAAGGGTTCCACTTCTCCTGCCAACCTTCTTGAGACCTCCTGCAAACACTACACACCCTGTAATGTTAATTCTTTGTCACCCCTGCCACATTAGGGTCTGATTTCAACCACCTTTTCCAAACCAGGCATCACAAGCTCGCCTAGGAAAAGATCATAATCATGCTTCCAGAACTCTTAAAGATTCCTATATTTACATTATGTACAAGGATGGAGTCTAGCCTTGTTTCCACTGCACCCATACTTCCTAGTACGAACAGAAAACAAGCTAAAACTCCATCACACTTATAAATTATAGAAATAAATTATTCTTAGCTTTGAGGTAAGTCTACGTACACTTTTACAAATTCCTGATTTCCTTGGGAAGTTGAGCCTATGTCACGTCTCATACTTTGATGATATTTTGACCATGACTTACTTTGACTTATTTTGACCATGACATATTTTGATAATGTTTGACCATAACTTTATGAGATTTAATATACGAATGATGATATGTGTTAAAGCAATATAATATACTACAATGCTTTGATGTATGGGAATGTAGAAACAAATAATTGTTTTCTTTCTAGAATTATGAATGCATTTATATATTGATTAATTATTGTTTAAATTTATGTTTCTACAATGGTTACTAATACACTTTCGTTTTGCACGCCTGAGTGCATTTGAGTGGCAGGTGAACGAAGGCCATGGAGATCGAAGGCCAAGAGTGTGATTGAGGAAAAGGAGGTTAGCTTCCCGACAGGGTAAAAGAGGAGAAGCTCTCGATTACGCACACACCACTTAAAGCATGTAGCTGCATTAGGTCTTGTTTGTTTCTCAATGTGATTGCGTGAAAATGATAGCATAGCAAATTTAAATTACGGTTTAATTAACCTTAGAAATGATGAAAATAATATGGCTTATTCTAATTTAATTATTTCTCATTATATATTTGAGCAACAAAAGGATAAATCTATTTTTAAAAGAAATGTAATTAAAAATAAAAACAAAATAAATATAAATATAAATCTGTTTTGCATAAATGAAATTTTAATTATAAATAAAAAGGGATATATATATTTCTGTTTTGGGTATATGGTTAATTTTCCAAAGGAATAAAGAATGAACAGCTCGAGAGAACATTGGGCTCTGAAAATTCTGTCTTAAAACCAACTATTCGCTGGGCATGTGGCAATCCTTAGAAATTGCATGAGAATATCATCTGTCATCTGGAAATTTTATGCATGATCCTCGAAAAAGAGGAAGAGGGCTTTAAGAAAGAAAAAAGAAGACTTTGATTGAAGATATCGGAGAGCTCTGGAACAGAGGCGAAGAGGGTATTGTTGAACATCTGCATTGGAACCAAATTTTGCCAGGTTCTCTTCATTGCTATGCCTTCTTTTAACTTTATTTTAAAAACTGCAGTAAGGAATTGTTTTATTCTCTGTTTTAGAGTACAGACAACTGAGAATTCTTTCCGATTTCATTTTGAAATCTGGGTAACAGCTTACTTCTCTGTGTTGCAATTATAGAATACACATTCCTTCTTCAGAGTTAGGGTTTTCGTTCTGTTGCAAGTCTGCATTTTATTGAAATAATCTCAAGTGAAATTACAATTATATGTCTGCATATCTGGTCTGCATAAAATTTTGTCATCTGAATAAAAATCAAAATGTCTTGAGATAAATTCGAATGCAGTTTATACTGGGCAAATGACTTTCTTTTTTTTTCTGAGTTTTGAAATTGCTAAGGGATTATTTCCCTTGCCCTCCCCATGGGAAGGTCGTGGACTGTGGGAGGCTCGCGCCCTCCACAGGCCGCGGCCTGTGGAGGAGGCACGAGCCTCTCACAGCCCGCCCCCTCCCCATGGGAGGGGCAAGGGCTTCCCTGAGCCCTTTAGTCGCTCAATGCCAGTAAGGAAACCATGTAAAAATTACCCTGTTCTGTGTGCACGGCCAGTGAATTCTTTGAACAGATTTATAAACCAGAATTTCTTTCGTCAAATTATACACAGCTGTACATGATTTTCTACACACATACATATATATGTATACATATACAATTGGCTGCATATACATACATATATATATATACTTATATATATACATATATATATAGATATCCATGCATTTATGTGCCAAATACAAATTGAAACAGGAAAACCATTTCCAGAAAATAGTATGAACTCTGTTAATTATGTGCCAAATACAAATTGAAACAGGAAAACCATTTCCAAAAAATAGTATGAACTCTGTTAATTATGTGCCAAATACAAATTGAAACAGGAAAACCATTTCCAGAAAATAGTATGAACTCTGTTATTTATGTGCCAAATACAAATTGAAACAGGAAAACCATTTCCAGAAAATAGTATGAACTCTGTTAATTATGTGCCAAATACAAATTGAAACAGGAAAACCATTTCCAGAAAATAGTATGAACTCTGTTAATTATGTGCCAAATACAAATTGAAACAGGAAAACCATTTCCAGAAAATAGTATGAACTCTGTTAATTATGTGCCAAAATACAAAGTGAAGCAGGTAAATCATTTCCAGAAAATAGAATGAACTCTGTTAATTATACACAAATATCTCAGTAATATTAAACCTGAAACAAGAACAGAAAGGTTTTGAGAAACCATGTAAACTGGAAAGCATTTTGATTTCTTAAACATATACTTACTTACAGAAGCATATCCTAAGTAAAGGAATACAACATAAAAATCTGAATGAAAGATTATCTTTCAAACCTCAGAATTTCTAAATAAATTGCACTGTATCAGTATATTATTATTACTCTGTAACCTGTATTGAAATTGGGAATTAAACTGTCAGTCAGCTTGAAAAGAATAGAAATGCATATTGAAAACAGAAAACACTGTTCTTACTTTCTTTTAGTGCACTGAAAATTATCAAGATATATATATATATGTTCTTCTTTAAAACAGAGCCTTTATCCAAATCAAAAAGGGACACTTACCAAAGAATAAATGACATCTTACAACTAAATTACAAAGGATGTTCTGAAAATTCATTTCTTTTAGAATTGATTGAATGATTGAAGCATGTATGAAAATGTATAAAGTTTCTGCTTAAGTATTTATTTATACTTCATTATGGTAACTTCCGGGACAGGGTGCCGAAGGTGGGCAAACAGAGACGGTAGTATTACCTTTTCTAATCTACCATTACTTGTATTATTTTGCTTGGCCAAGCACTGTACCATTGAAATAGATGGATTGTTTATTTTAAAAGCCTAGAAATTTATATGTCTCTGCCACCTCCTATTGCAAGAAATGTGTTTATTTCTCATGTTAGAAATGCATATAGGCATCAGGCACGCATCGATAGTTCCCTCCTGTTTTGCTGTTTCGGGTTGCTAGGCTCCTTTATGCAGGGCTGGGGATTCCTTCGAGTTAGGAAGGGACCCAGGGAAGTCATGGACTTCGTGGTTGGGCGGAAAAGGCGCCTGAATCACATTCTTGGCCCCAGCTCGCAAGAAGACCAAGGTGTCACGACGGTTGGTGGTTCCAAGTTTATTTGCTATCGATGTACTTATGTATTATTCAGATTTGGCTTGTGAAGCCCATTATAAATGTATATGTATTTTGACATTCTTGTTGAAACTTGAAATGGCAGTATGATTTGAAAGTATTTAATGTAACATTGATTTAAGAGGTTAAAGTTTTATAACTTAGCATAGAAAAGATGGTTCTATTAGAAGGATTGATTCCTCCAAGCGAGGTTGAATATATATATTTTTTACGATCTTGATACATTACATTGATGTTATCATTCTATATATGAAATGAAATTTAAATTCTCTTTATTAAGATCATTTGGAAGTGTTATGAACAATGTTGATTTATTGGAAACCTATTTATAATGGATTGAATAAATTTAGAATACTCTTAATTCCCTTTAATACTGATTTAAATGGTTTGAAAACACTCTTAATTTTCCGAGCGCTACATCATGGTATCAGAGCCATAGGTTCAACACTCGGACCTTGAGACTTCTACGCTATAGGTTGCAATGTGAACCTGTTAGTGACCTAAATTTCTAAGAGCATCAAGTGAATTAGCACCCTATCTTGGGTCGAAGATTTCTTGATGGGTTGGAACCTCAATGAGTCTTGGATGTTTAAGTTGAGAACCAAGAAGATTAGACATGGTATGACTATATTAGTTGAGAGTACTCATCAGTTTAGTGGCATTTTCAAAAAAAATCCTTAGTAGGAAAATGTCATGGTCAAAGCAAGGATTGGAGATTGTACCTTTAAAAAGGGTTGAGACATTGTGATGGATATATCTAAGCCAAGATGGCTAAGACATGATGACAACCCGTGAAGTGATGATGTAGAATAGAGAAATATTGAGAAAAGGGTCTCTTGAGGACATAAAAAGGCGAATGACTATGATCTAAAAGGTTAAGTTACAAGGTTACTAGAGGTAAAAATAAAATATGCATATATTAAGACAAGTAGAAAGAACAATCACCTACGACCATTAATGATTAGATGATGCTTTAA
Source organism: Sequoia sempervirens (assembly GCA_007258455.2). Taxonomy (NCBI): domain Eukaryota; kingdom Viridiplantae; phylum Streptophyta; class Pinopsida; order Cupressales; family Cupressaceae; genus Sequoia; species Sequoia sempervirens. Next base: position 661,168,428 of record VDFB02000003.1, on the reverse strand, counting down.
GGAAGAAGAGAATCCAAGAAGGATGTCTGCAATGGTAAAGGTATTTGATTATGAGTAAGCTGATTTTTAGGTGATGTTTGTTCTTTCCTAATCGGGATGTGTGTATGATCCTTGTGATCTTTAGTAAATACAAGTTAAGCCTCCTTAGGAGTCTTCAATATGGTCCTAGGAGAAAAATTTTGTTCAGACAAGTTATCATTGTCAGCCTTATTGACAGGGCATGAGTTTTGATCTTGTGAGACCTTATAAGTCCTATATGTTGGATTTATATAAATGATATATTTACGAATATGCACTTTGCATATATTGTGCGAGTAATGTACTCCTGTTTGATTTATATTTGGTGTGAGTAATGCATCGTGTGAGTAGGCACTTTGCATAGATACATGTACAATGTGTGAGTAATGCATCGTGTGAGTTAGGCGCTTTGCATATACATACATGTATAATGTGCAAGTAATGCACTTATGATTGTCTATGGTTAGTGCAAGTAAAGTGCTCAAGCTTGTTCTTCATATTATGTTAGAGATGGTATACTTACCTTGTGTGAGTGATGCACTTGAATAATTTTTGTTTTCATATCCCGTGTGTATGTGTTTTGGCATATTTATTTGTGCAAATGAGAACTTCAGGTAATTAATGTGTGAATGTAGTAGTAATGTGTTATCCATATGAATGGTGTATATCTATAAAGTGGGAATTGGTAATTGCTTTTCATTGTGAATGAAGCATTTGGATACCTTGAGTTGTGGATGTTTGCTAGTGTTTGACCATGTGTGTCATTACGTGGCGATTGAAGTTCCCTTGAAAGGAATGCAATTTTTGTTGTTTGGCATCTTCAACGATGATGGATGATGAAGTAGAATGGACCTCTTGTTTTGTGTGACTGGATCTTAGATGACTCATTGTACACTATGATTGAATGTGCTCTCTTACTGACCTCGGATTTTGAAACCCAGGTATGGTTGGGTATTGTACTCCCTCTCTGATGACTAGAGTTAGTCACACAGTTCATATGTTATGTAACTTGCAAAAATTTGATATCTTATTTATTTATTTACTTACTTATTTTATTGTTTTTTGTTCAATTTATTGAATGGCGTATAGGCCAAAGTTGAATTTTTATTTATGTGCATGAGTAAGTATGGCCATCGAATTTTCGATACTTATTTATCTTGCGACCATTATGGTCATGTGTGAATTATTGTTGAAATGGTGCACATTTTATGCCTTATTGTTGAAATCGACTTTTCTTTTCCTTGGATTTGATTTAATTTTTCTAAATGGTGGCTATGCTTGAATGTTTTAAATTGAGGGTCAAGTTTCATGTTATGTGTGCTATCATGTCCATGATGGACCTCTGATAGATTGTATGAGGGGGTATAATACAGAGGTGCTTCAGTTCCTGGTATGTATGTTGATAGAATTATGATAGATTGAATTCCTTAATACGCTGTCTGATACAAGTATTTAATTTTGAAATAATAAGAAAGTTTTGAACACTGGTGTTGCTATGGGCCTATTATTTTTGTATATCTTGTTGGTATTACTATATGAGAGGACACCGTGTCCAAATAGTACAAAGGAAATTTGAGAATATGCTTTATGGATTGATTCCTAAGTATATCCCTTGAGTTTTGAGGAAGAACTTGTTTTGTTTATATTAAAATAACGAGTAGTCGTAGGAGGAATGTTAGTTGAGAAAGCAAAGTAGACGTGTAGTGAACTTCAGTTAAGGTGGATGCAAAGGAACACAAATGGAAAGTAGAGAGATGTTGTAGGTGGTAAAAAGGGTAGAGCAAAGAAACACTTTGGCAACACGTATTATTAGATCAGAAGAAGATATTTTAGGATGGATAAGGGCATAGGAATGGAAATTTCTCATAGCTATGTATTAATTAATAAAATGTGAGATGTTGTGGTAACATAAAGTTTGAATGTAAGAATGAAAGACTAAAATGACAATAAAATAGCAATGGAAGTTGAAAGGGAGGAGAAACCCTTGAGATAAGAAAAATAGTGGGGGATGAGAAGAGAAAGGCAAGATTGGAAATGTTGATTGAAGTTTGATATATAGAGTGAATTGTTTAAAAAAAAAGGGGGGGATAACAAAAGTGTTGTAGAACTAAAAATGGATGAGGAAGTTACTCAAAGATGTTCTAAACTAGAATAAACCAATAGCTAGTAATGGAAAGATGAAAAAGATGAAATCAATGAAGTGTAATTCAAGTAAGATGAAGGGCACTAAATATATATAAGAAGAGAAAGTTCAAAAATCAGAATTGTCAGAGGAATGGATTGCAAATGACCTAGTCTCAGTATAGTCGGTGTGTACGATGGTTAGTTTGGACCTCGTTGGAGCACCTTTGCAGTTGTTTTTCTATTTGGAATTTATATGTGAAGTAAATAAATTGGATAATAATAGATAATCTTGGTTGATCCTTCTCGAAGGCAGGAAACCTAAGAAGGGATGTTTTAAAGGAAAGAATGTTCATTATGGTTCTAGACTTTGGGAAAGTTGATGATTGAGGATATGGGTCTTGTAGAATCCACGATATTTTTGAAGGACAAAAGGTTGAGATGCCTTAAGGGGCCTTCAATGGTAAGGATGTTTAGATAAGTTTTGTCTTGCAGACAAGGTATGAATGATTGATAGGGTGGATCCTCTATGCCTGATTGTTTTTCTTTTAGTAAAGGTACTTACATGTGTATGATATGAGAATGGTGCTTGTGCAATAATGCACTTCTCATGCTTTGTGCAATGACATTTCTGTATGGGTGTTTATACTCATAGCATAGAAAATTGTTTCCTTAACTACACTGATACTTATGCTTAAACGAGAAATGTTCTCTATACTTATACTAATGAGAGTGAATAAATTCTTAAGCTCGAAAGATGTGATGTTATTCTTGTAAGCTCTGGTGCAAGAGCTATTTGTTACTTGGATATAATTGAATGGTAGTAATACCATATGTGTGGGATGCATGACTGGCACACTTAGCAGGATTCAGGGGTGGTGCTAGTGGAGCCCACCAGGATTCTGGGAGGCGCAACGTTAAGTTGTGGAACCATGATATTGTGGAGTACCGGGTCCAGTGGGACCAATATTCGATGGATAAATCATAATACCACCTAGGAAAATACAGATGACATTAACAGATCTTTTCCTCATTTGAGATTATAGCTTACTATTCTTTTGATGCATATTGTGACTATGATACACTGATACTTCAAACTCTATTGTGTGGATTTGCTTTTAGACATCGAGACGATGTCTCTTCTCAAGAGGGGAAGGATGTCACGTCTCATACTTTGATGATATTTTGACCATGACTTACTTTGACTTATTTTGACCATGACATATTTTGATAATGTTTGACCATAACTTTATGAGATTTAATATACGAATGATGATATGTGTTAAAGCAATATAATATACTACAATGCTTTGATGTATGGGAATGTAGAAACAAATAATTGTTTTCTTTCTAGAATTATGAATGCATTTATATATTGCTTAATTATTGTTTAAATTTATGTTTCTACAATGGTTACTAATACACTTTCGTTTTGCACGCCTGAGTGCATTTGAGTGGCAGGTGATCGAAGGCCAAGGAGATCGAAGGCCAAGAGTGTGATTGAGGAAAAGGAGGTTAGCTTCCTGACAGGGTAAAAGAGGAGAAGCTCTTGATTACGCACACACCACTTAAAGCATGTAGCTGCATTAGGTCTTGTTTGTTTCTCAATGTGATTGCGTGAAAATGATAGCATAGAAAATTTAAATTACGGTTTAATTAACCTTAGAAATGATGAAAATAATATGGCTTATTCTAATTTAATTATTTCTCATTATATATTTGAGCAACAAAAGGATAAATCTATTTTTAAAAGAAATGTAATTAAAAATAAAAACAAAATAAATATAAATATAAATCTGTTTTGCATAAATTAAATTTTAATTATAAATAAAAAGGGATATATATATTTCTATTTTGGGTATATGGTTAATTTTCCAAAGGAATAAAGAATGAACAGCCCGAGAGAACATTGGGCTCTGAAAATTCTATCTTAAAACCAACAATTCGCTGGGCATGTGGCAATCCTTAGAAATTGCATGAGAATATCATCTGTCATCTGGAAATTTTATGCATGATCCTCGAAAAAGATGAAGAGGGCTTTAAGAAAGAAAAAAGAAGACTTTGATTGAAGATATCGGAGAGCTCTGGAACAGAGGCGAAGAGGGTATTGTTGAACATCTGCATTGGAACCAAATTTTGCCAGGTTCTCTTCATTGCTATGCCTTCTTTTAACTTTATTTTAAAAACTGCAGTAAGGAATTGTTTTATTCTCTGTTTTAGAGTACAGACAACTGAGAATTCTTTCCAATTTCGTTTTGAAATCTGGGTAACAGCTTACTTCTCTGTGTTGCAATTATAGAATACACATTCCTTCTTCAAAGTTAGGGTTTTCGTTCTGTTGCAAGTCTGCATTTTATTGAAATAATCTCAAGTGAAATTACAATTATATGTCTGCATATCTGGTCTGCATAAAATTCTGTAATCTAAATAAAAATCAAAATGTCTTGAGATAAATTCGAATGCAGTTTATACTGGGCAAATGACTTTCTTTTTTTTTCTGAGTTTTGAAATTGCTAAGGGATTATTTCCCTTGCCCTCCCCATGGGAAGGTCGTGGACTGTGGGAGGCTCGCGCCCTCCACAGGCCGCGGCCTATGGAGGAGGCACGAGCCTCTCACAGCCCGCCCCCTCCCCATGGGAGGGGCAAGGGCTTCCCTGAGCCCTTTAGTCACTCAATGCCAGTAAGGAAACCATGTAAAAATTACCCTGTTCTGTGTGCACGGCCAGTGAATTCTTTGAACAGATTTATAAACCAAAATTTCTTTCAGCAAATTATACACAGTTGTACATGATTTTCTACACACATACATATATATATGTATACATATACAATTGGCTGCATATACATACATATATATATACTTATATATATACATATATATATAGATATCCATGCATTTATGTGCCAAATACAAATTGAAACAGGAAAACCATTTCCAGAAAATAGTATGAACTCTATTAATTATGTGCCAAATACAAATTGAAACAGGAAAACCATTTCCAGAAAATAGTATGAACTCTGTTATTTATGTGCCAAATACAAATTGAAACAGGAAAACCATTTCCAGAAAATAGTATGAACTCTGTTAATTATGTGCCAAATACAAATTGAAACAGGAAAACCATTTCTAGAAAATAGTATGAACTCTGTTAATTATGTGCCAAATACAAATTGAAACAGGAAAACCATTTCCAGAAAATAGTATGAACTCTGTTAATTATGTGCCAAAATACAAATTGAAGCAGGTAAATCATTTCCAGAAAATAGAATGAACTCTGTTAATTATACACAAATATCTCAGTAATATTAAACCTGAAACAAGAACATAAAGGTTTTGAGAAACCATGTAAACTGGAAAGCATTTTGATTTCTTAAACATATACTTACTTACAGAAGCATATCCTGAGTAAAGGAATACAACATAAAAATCTGAATGAAAGATTATCTTTCAAACCTCAGAATTTCTGAATAAATTGCACTGTATCAGTATATTATTATTACTCTGTAACCTGTATTGAAATTGGGAATTAAACTGTCAGTCAGCTTGAAAAGAATAGAAATGCATATTGAAAACAGAAAACACTGTTCTTACTTTCTTTTAGTGCACTGAAAATTATCAAGATATATATATATATATATGTTCTTCTTTAAAACAGAGCCTTTATCCAAATCAAAAAGGGACACTTACCAAAGAATAAATGACATCTTACAACTGAATTACAAAGGATGTTCTGAAAATTCATTTCTTTTAGAATTGATTGAATGATTGAAGCATGTATGAAAATGTATAAAGTTTCTGCTTAAGTATTTATTTATACTTCATTATGGTAACTTCCGGGACAGGGTGCCGAAGGTGGGAAAATAGAGACGGTAGTATTACCTTTTCTAATCTACCATTACTTGTATTATTTTGCTTGGCCAAGCACTGTACCATTGAAATAGATGGATTGTTTATTTTAAAAGCCTAGAAATTTCTGCCACCTCCTGTTGCAAGAAATGTGTTTATTTCTCATGTTAGAAATGCATATAGGCATCGGCACGCATCGAGAGTTCCCTCCTGTTTTGCTGTTTTGGGTTGCTAGGCTCCTTTATGCAGGGCCGGGGATTCCTTCGAGTTAGGAAGGGACCCGGGAAAGTCATGGACTTCGTGGTTGGGCGGAAAAGGCACCTGAATCACATTCTTGGCCCCAGCTCGCAAGAAGACCAAGGTGTCACGGCGGTTGGTGGTTCCAAGTTTATTTGCTATCGATGTACTTATGTATTATTCAGATTTGGCTTGTGAAGCCCATTATAAATGTATATGTATTTTGACATTCTTGTTGAAACTTGAAATGGCAGTATGATTTGAAAGTATTTAATGTAACATTGATTTAAGAGGTTAAAGTTTTATAACTTAGCATAGAAAAGATGGTTCTATTAGAAGGATTGATTCCTCCAAGCGAGGTTGAATATATATATTTTTTACGATCTTGATACATTACATTGATGTTATCATTCTATATATGAAATGCAATTTAAATTCTCTTTATTAAGATCATTTGGAAGTGTTATGAACAATGTTGATTTATTGGAAACCTATTTATAATGGATTGAATAAATTTAGAATACTCTTAATTCCCTTTAATACTGATTTAAATGGTTTGAAAACACTCTTAATTTTCCGAGCGCTACAGCCTAACATTATTATTATGTTTTCATTGCCTTGCTTACTTGATGAGTCATCACACTTCATTAGGGGAGATACGTCTATAGTGGAGTTGGGTTCTATAGTGGGTATAGGAGTTTATCAAAATCAGTTTCTTAGTGGAGCACTTAATTAACCATAACATATTCATCAATATGGAGTCAATAAATACTTAAATGCAAACTAAATAATGTTAAGAATATATTTGTTTTATAATTCAGATAAATATTTTCCCCAAAACAATAGCGGTCATAAAAATATTATAAGTGAGACAAAACATGATTTGCTTCTTACACATGATGCAAATTCCATGTTGTTAAGATATGCAATGATCCAAAATTTTAGAGACATACATTTAAAACATAGACTTTAATAGTCCCACCTACATATGCCTACGATCATCCATGATAAAGTTTTATGGATTCAAAAACAAATTGTTTTGTCAACAAAATACAAGCCACTGTAAATGTTGTAGCCACTATACAATAAGTGCATATATGAGTTTTTTACTTATACTGTTAATACATATTTGTTCTAAACTATTAGTGGTCACCTCTTGTATATGATGTAAATGCTTTTTTGTAAGTGCCTATCTATTATATAGGATGTAATCTAGTTGTAACCACTATATTGAAGTCTCAGTTTGAAGAGTAGGAACTGTGAGACAAGCCTCCAATCCATCGAAATATGTAAGGGTGTCTAAATACTCAAGTTCCTTTAAAGTATCATGATCAAAGGGTGTATTGTCTCTCCAAGCAATGGGTAAGATACAATCTGAAGCAAGATCCTCTGGGAATGGAGAGAGATTGGGGTCTCCATAGATCTCCCAAAGACGTTTCCAAAGTGGGTGGGGACAATCAATATCTGATATAACCCACACAGTGTCATCATCAACACTAGACAGTATAAGTCCTACTATGTGATCTCTAATGATATCCCAAGCTAATTTTCCCTCTGAAGTAGTTGGTTCAGGTATGAGATCATACAAATAAGGCAAAATATTAAGCCACCTACAATGTGTAAGTATGCCCTTTGCCCATGACTCATAATTACCCCGTTCTAGAATTACAACTCAAGGGTGAGTAGAAAAACCCATGATAACTCTTCAACTTAAAACATCTAAGAAAACTGACCTTACAACATGTAGATCAAATTAAATAGACCATCCCATGCAAACAGAACCCATGAAGGTGCCAGAATATCCAAGTAATTGAGCAAAGTGTACAAACACACAAAGCTGAATAAAATTTACCTGGTAAATTTTCTAATGAAATAAATTGTAGATCTGGAAAGAGCATAGAAACACCTTTCCCACGCCTATTCGTTTGTGCAAAACGGAGCAAAAATGAGCAATATATTCCCCTCAGAGTGCAAAAGGATCATCTAACTTTGACTACGAAAAAATACAATCAAACTAGAAAATTTTGAAAAAATTCCTACACCATCAAGAAGAGCTTGGAGCCAGCTTTCCAATGCCTTTTTTCTTTTGAAAATCCGAGTTAAAACGCCCGAGATATGCCCATTTTACTAAAAGTTTGGTTTAAAAGGGCACATGCCAAAAGTGTTTGAGCCCTCAGGGGCTTAAGATCTTCGGCCCCTAGTCACGTGAACGACCAAGGGTTAGCGGATTGGCTCCTAGGCACGGCTGGCGGGCACATGGTGAGCCCTCAGGGGCTGCACTGGCGGTGGGCGCTAGCGGTTACCGCTAGTGGCCGAGCAGCAGGGGTTGTGCCAGCGACTCCACTGGCAGAGCGGCTACCAGGCGGCCGCCTGGTGGCCGCTTGGTGGCCGGTGGGCAATAGCCAACAAATAAACTGGCTGTGTAAAATAAAAATAAAAACCTTTGTTTTTTTGTGATTTTTTGATTTTTTTAAAAGATTTTCACCTCGTAGATCGTGCCCTGAGGCCGTACAACTCTAGGGCAAAAAAAAATTTGCCTTTTAGTGCAACTATGGCCAAATCGATCATATTTTATATCAAAATAGGGGTTTTTGGATGCTGCAAGCTCAACAGTGAGGTCTGTTTGAGCTCAAAGTGCACCAAAAAAAGAAACCCCCTATTCCAAATAAAAAATTAGAAAACAAGCACAGATCTTATGCAACCAAAACCTAGATCTCTAATTCTTTCAAAAACTGAACAAGCTACAACAGATCTGGCTCTGATACCATGTAGGATTTGAGAAATACAAATCCATAGAACCCAATGAACACCTGCATGCAAGAAACTTGTCACAGAGAAAGAGAGAGAACAAAACAAGGGTTTGGCTCTGACAATGTGCAAAATGAATGAACCAAGAAAGTAGAATATAAGAAATCAGTCCTTATAAAAGGAGATTTAAACCTAAAGGAAACCCTAACCCTAAAGGTGAGTGCATTTAATAATTAATAATTAATTATTAAATGACTAATATATGTGCATAAAGTGAATTCTTAAGAGGAGAGTAAAGTTAATTAATTATTTTACTCTAACATTATTATGGCCTGAAACTTGTTGGAGATTTTAATTTTGTGTTTCCTCTAACTCCTATCTTTTGAAGCACTTAATTTCATTAAGATTTGAGCATTTTATAGCAAATTTATTAAAACTAGTTTGAAACCCTTGTTTAACTGTCTTGAAGGCAAGAAAAATGTAAAACCCACCATTCCACCAGTGAAATCTCATAAAACTTCATGGAATGGATGGGGTTAGGGTATTTTTGGTGTCTAAAATGTTGCAAGATCAGGGGGTGAAGATTGGTAAAGTATTACTGATGCCCTAGGCTAAAAATATTTTGTTTTTGGGCATAGAAGGTGCATAGGAGTTGGTTTTTGTAGAAAAGCTCTTGGGAAATGATTTGTAATGGTTGGAAATGTTTGAGAAGACCATTTGTGATATTCCTAGGCTATTTTCTTGAAGTTTTAAACCTTGGAGTGTGAAAACCTCATTTTGACCTAGTGGAATAAGCCTAATTAAGCCTAGTTTCAAACGTAGCAGCAATTTTTTGACCTTTATGTTTCTAAACAACCCCTCCTAAAAATTTGGTATGTTGTCAAAAACCATAATGGGTATCCAAAACAGTTTTTATTTTTTTGGTATGAAGTCTAGTTTTAAAATTATGTGAGAAAAACCTAGTTTCAAGTGCTACAAGGATAATAGTGAGATTGTGAGAGAAACCCACTAAGTTAGGGATCTAAATTTGAAATGTTTTTTGTTTGAGTTAGTTTGTGATCCCCACCACGTTATTACATCTTGTTTCATATGAAATGGCTTTATCATCAATGAGCTAAACGTATGTGTATGATAAATATAATGAACCAAATCACCAATGAAATAAGGAGACATCAAAAACATCATGTGAAGTAGAGGATAAAGGATGTTCATCAGTTAATAAACTATCAGTAACCTTCTCGCAAAATATGTTATCAATTAACCATGAACTAATGGATAGAAATTAAGGACTATCATGATCTATATGTGAAATATCACCATCATTTTGTCTAGCAACATAACATGAATAGTCAAACAAGATAGAGTATCATTAGCCCTAGATGCGTCACTAGAATATAGTAATGATCTTGAAGTGAAATCACTATCACAATTCATGGAAGGAGTGCAATCATTATGATTCTCGTGAACAAATGAATGGAGTGCTTGAACATAGAAGGAAAGATTCTAAAAATCTCTATAAATGATTAAAAAAAAAAGTATGTTGAAGAATTGTATTTATAGACGCTTAAATTTGGACACTTAATTTATCCAAATTTATCCCATTTCGTCTAAGCATCCCCTTATTTGCATTAATTAAATAATATCGCTATTATTTAATTAATATCCTTAATTCTGCCAAATCCTTAAGGTATTTAATTAATAAATAAATACCTTATCTCTTTAATCTCACTTTCATCAAAAGAATTAAATAAATATGGCATTTATTTAATTCCTCATATGTCACATCCTCCATCATTTTTATCTAATCCTAATCCATCTTCTAATCCCATCATTAGGGATGTGCACATGCCTAATCCTTGATTAGGATGTGTCACATCCTCCAACTTTTGCAAGTTGGCCTCTAATCTCTCTTAGCCACCTAATCCTCCTCTAATCTCTCTTAGCCATCTAACCCTCTTCTAATCCTTCATTAACAAGCCTAATCAACCTCTCAAAAAAAATTAAATTCCTTTTATCCTTACAATGAATATTAAATTCATTTTTCTTTTCCTCATGTGATCTTTGACTTGTCACATCAAGTCACATGTGGGCTCTTCCTAATCTCCCACTTGCCTCTAATATGTCATTAATTTGTCTAATTAGGTACTTGCACAACCTTAAATCACTTAATTAGGTCAACCTAATCTCCATGTCATGTATCCTAAGTCAACCCTATTAAATATTTTTTTTTGGAGAAGGCACTCTATTCCCCATGTGAATTTAATTCACATTTAATCCCCCAATGCATTCCAAAGAATTTTAAATTCTTTCTCTTATTCCCATGTGGATATTTGAGGAATTTTTAATTTCTCACATGTCCTCTCACCCACATGGGGACAAGGACCTCCTTTATGAGGAGATTTTGTCTCAATCCCAAGGTACTATATACTACCTCCATGTCATGTACTATATTTCCATCTCATGTCCACATCACCCATTTTCAAGCCATTTCACATGCCACATGTCAATATGTGAGAGCTTGTGAGTTCTCAACTCACCTTAGCCCTACATCTTGATCTTGGTGGCTCAATCTCAACCATCCATTTTCCTAGAGAATGCAAAATTCTCTATAAATACCCCATCTTTTCTTTTATTTTGAGAGAGATCATTCATGCTAGCCAAACTCTTGCAAAATTTTCTCTTAAACCATACTTAGCCAAATTCTCACACTTGCATCTATTTTCACTCATTTTCCATCCTCATCTCATCTCATAGCTTGCATCTTTTGCCACCAAAGGAGCATACAACATCGAAGATCAAAGGGTCAACCAAAGGACAACTCAACAAGGTGAAATCTTTCATTTTTCTTAGTTAAGTTAATCATTAATCTTAAGGTGTAGGGTGTTGGTAGTTATTTGCACTCTTTTGTTTGTTGTTTATTTTCTAACAAATATTTTTTCCCTATCACAGTATCCATAGAAGCTGGAACACCATCCTTTTGATAAAAAGCCATGCTATCCTCTTATATCAAGGGGTGATATGCAATAGATTATGAAAAAAATATCCTAGATGTATGATAAATATAGGTCAAATAAAAGGGTTGATTATAATCCATGATTAAATATTTAGAAAGGAACAAGCAATAATGGGGAAAATCTACAAAGTGACGTAATAAACCAAGGGGAAAATCCTTGGGTGAGACAAATGAATGCACAAAGGGAAATAATAGTTTAAAAATTCCATGAAAATCAAATTTAATACTTTGATATTAGAAAAAAATAGAATTTGAACCCTAGAGTGTAGGTGTGGGGTGCACGGTGTTCACTCAAAATGTGAATCAATAAAGGCAATCAAAAGAAAATTATAATTAATCAAAGGACACAAATTTTAAATATGAATCTAAGGTTATAAAAATAAAAAATAAAGAAAACAAATTAGAAATAGGAAAAAGTGCAAAACCTTAGGAGGTGAAAGATTGTTTACATTAGCAACAAAAATAGGGAGTAAAACACACCCTACAAAATACTATGAGATAAACCAAATATAATTCAAACCCTAGATAAATTATTGAACTTAGTCATATAGATTGGTAGAAGTAAATAAGCTAAGATTATGATTAGATGTGCTAAAATAGGAACACGATGCAATTAGATCTTACATCAATAATCAATCCAATGTTAAATTATGTTAGAGTGGCATTATGATTAAGCTCAATCTAAACTAAAATATTATATTAGATCTAAATTTAGGGGCTTAATATGAATGAAATCTAAGAAGTTGAGTCTCTAAAATGTAATCAAATATGTGATCTTATATAGGTGTCATGGTTTCATCTAGATGACACATTGATTTTATCCTAATTAGAATTGCACCTTTAGTAGCTATTAACCTAATATATATGTCAAATAAGGAAAACCTGGTGGTGTTAAGAAGCATTATTGGGATTTGTTATTGCAAGGATTGAAGTTTTTATTCCTCAAGCACTAATTATATCTTAAGATTGAGTTAATAGTGATAAAACAAAGAGCAACAATCATGTTGGATGTTGATGTAAATAGAGAGTCAATATATTGAACAAGATAAAGTTGTAGAGTCCTACTCCAATCCAATTATTATATTATTAATGCACTTTTTAAAATTGAGCTAGTATGATTGGTTTTAATGCAAACTATAGACAAATAATTCAATTTTTTTGGCATGCATGCTGATAGGTAATGGTCATGTCTAGGACTACCAACATTAGAATGTGACCAATTTTAATTTTTTAAATAGAGGACAAAATTGTGCTTTTCTCTAAGAAGTATATCAAGGATGTTAGCTTGATATAGCATAAAAAGTGCTAGATTTAGTCTTTAATCAATGAATGTACCCAAAAAAAACTCTAAAATTATGCATTTAAATAATTTATATAAAATATAATATAATGGCATTCACACAAAATAAAATAAAACATGAAGAATAAAGTTTAATAGTGTGCACTTTCTCCTCTTATTAAATATTTTTCCCTAATTTTATAATTATTATGCTCATTGTGCAATCACTTGTACATGCATTTTTTTAGGAATTAATTAGTCAATTATTTATTATTGTAAGTCCTTGATGACTAATAACAATTATAATTAGCATGATCATTGTGCAATCACTTGTACATGCATTTTTTAGGAATTAATAAGTCAATTATTTATTATTGTAAGACCTTGATGACTAATAACAAATATTAGCTTATTTATGATGTCAATAGATTAAAATAAAGAGCTAGAAAGATGGATATTAATGTAGACAAAGTAGTCTAGAAGATGTTTGTGTGTGTGTGATGTCCTAATTGTTACTTAGAGGCTCACCTTGTTTAGAATAAATTAGGGTGACACCTTTACACAAATCCCTAGGCACATAGCTTTTTTTACGGAGGATTTTATATCATCCACAAAGAAATTTTATCTATTTGATATGATAGTATAAGTCTTTAGGTTGAAGCCTCTTCGACTAAGAGCCACGACACACAATTTGAAACATTTGGCACATTGGTTGACGAGTAATAGTCATTATTGGATGAGTTGGCGAGAAAAGGTTAAATTTGAATATGCAAACAAAGGGATGAGAGGATATATTTGTAGGCGTGGTCTAGTCTAGGAAATGGAACACTTTGGTAATTTGGTCAAAATACTCTAAACAAAGTGATATAACATTACAAAGTGGTGGATTTAGGTCTTGGATCAACAAGTGTACCAAAAATAATATGTTTTAATGGTGAAATTTGCACATCCATTACATTCCTCATTTAGTTCTCGACCCATTTTAACGAAATAACTTAATACAATCACATATCAACAAGTGATAGGATCTTGTTATAATTTTGGTCGATGACCCAATGCTTATCTCTATCTATTTCTCATTCATTTACACACATTTCCATGCATTCAACCTTATGCCATCCCTATTTACACATATTTCCATGTATTCACCATTTATACATCATTATTAGCCTACATGCACACCTATGTTTGCACATTCACTCATTGCTCAAAACTTGCACTTGTTTATACTAAGTCTATCTCAAGTGGATCAAGACTGACCCGAAAATTTAAATTTTAAAACTCAAACTTTTGGATTCTCACCCTTCCTTACTAGCCATTACAAGCCTACTTGACACATGTTTGTGCAAAATATTATTACATCTTAGTATTTAAAGACACTCATTGTGCAACTAATGCATAGGGGATTGATTTCAAAGTGAAATCATTAGAGCACACTTCAATTCTTCAAGAGACAAAGAACACACATGCATATAGGTCATCTATATGTCTATGTATTTTGTCTTCAAATATTCTATCAAAGTCTTAAAGTTAGTTTATCCAAGAGGTTCACCTTGGAGAACTTAACCCTAGCAATCTAGTAATCTCTTCAAAGGTCTTTGTAAACACCGTCTTGATAGATTCATACACAAGAAAGGAGAAGGCAAGTCTATCCACCATTGGAATATTCTATCAATTTAAATATGCATAACATAAATCAAATCCATGCCAAAGTTCAAATCCATGACACTAAGAACAAATCTCTAATGTTCAAGATTCATGTCACAGTCTAAAAAAACTCAATTCAAATTGTATGATATCAAAGATTTATGGTTACCAATAGGTATTTGGTCCATTGAGGTTTCATATTAGTTTTATGTAAATAATAATATGATATTCTAAAACAACAAATGATATTTTTTGGTTCAACTATTGGGGTCTCATGATTAAGTTCTAGTCGAATCTTTAAAAAGACAAAATTTAGACACTTCTCAATAGATGTGCTAATGTGGCGAGTTGCATGATGAGTCACACCTCCAAACCTTAGTTATAGATAGATAAGAGGCCAGTCCACATTTCAAAAAAAAAATGAAGATTCTTCGATATTCCAGTCAATCACTACATGCTAACAAAATTAGCCCGCACAACTACGACCCCTCTCCCCTGATATCAAAACAATAAACAATTGATAAGGCTAAGACCTTTTCTCCTCTCCATTGGCACAATATAAATACAATGTAATGAGGTGTGACGACGTATGGTCACTAAGCAAGCAGCAAGGCAATGAAAACATGATAATCACGTTGAGGTTCAACTCCCCACAGAAATCAGGAATATGTAAAAGTGTATATAGATTTATCTCGAGGCTAAGAATAACCCATTTCTATAAATCCGTCGGGTGACAAGGAAGAGATAAGAGGAAAGAGAGCCATTTGCTGGTGTATTGCTGAGCTTGATTCGTAACAATGGCGGCCGCTGCAGTGAAGCTTTACGGGCCTCTTGTCTCCCCTGCTGTCTCCAGAGTCCTCGCATGTATTCTCGAGAAACAAGTCCCTCAAGAACTCATCTCCGTCGACATGAGGAAAGGCGAACATAAGAAACCGCAGTACTTAGCCTTACAGGTAAAATGAATTCCTATGCTAACCCATTTCTATGCACTAATATATAATACCTGTGCATTGAAACCATTACTGTGCATTGTATGCAGCCATTCGGGCAGGTGCCTGCTTTTCAGGACGGAAATCTCGCCATTTTCGGTCAGATTTCGCCTACCCATTATTCATTAAACGCTTGAGTTGATTCATATAATGTACATTAGCTGAAAAATGGGTTTTTGTTTACAGAATCTCGGGCAATTGCCCGATACATTGCGCAGAAATACGAGACACAGGGGACCATTGGACTGCTGGGGAAGAGCTTAACAGAGAGGGCTCTGATAGACCAGTGGATGGAAGCGGAGTCACAGAGCTTCAATCCTCCAAGTTTGGCTTTGATCTTTCAGCTGGCGGTGGCTCCCATGATGGGTATTCCCCAAAACCAGGAGGAGATTGACAAGAATGAGGAGAAATTGGGGAAAGTTCTGGATGTGTACGACCAGAGGCTGTCTCAGAGTAAATATCTGGCCGGTGATGAATTCAGCCTTGCGGATCTGTTCCATCTTCCAAATATGGAGTACCTTGTGAACAAAACAGGAAAGTCTGAGCTCGTTAAGAATCGGAAGAATGTGAATGGGTGGTGGGAAGAGATGTCAGGGAGGCCCTCATGGAAGGAAGTGGTGGAACTTAGCAAGCCTGGTAAGAAGTGAAGAAGATTGATTACATCTGGTTGGCCCCCATTTTGTGTGGTGGCCATGAGTTGCATTTAGTAATCCTGTGCTCACCGTTCATGGTAGGGCATTTACTATTCTATGTAATACAATCTGTTTTGAGATGAGTGAAGATGAGGATATTTATGTAATTTGATTGTATTGATCAAAATAAATAAAAGTTTATATTTGTTAAGTGTGTTATTTTAAATTGTTTTTATTAGTAAAGTATTTTTGTTGTTTGGAATGTCTTTGGAATTATATTTGTCTAATGATTTTCATAAATGTGCATTGTTAAGTATTTATTGTAGTGGAAAAATTAGAATATCGATATTTGTCAGTGTAATTTGTATGTTTATTGTTAATTTTCATTTACTTTTAGGTATTTTGAGAGATTGTCTTAGTAAAATTTGGTATGGGGCATATTTTTATGTTAGGTTTAAATGGGTAAATGGTGTAACAAACATAAATTTAGCAACCACTTCAATGTAAAGTGCAATCTATTGAAAAATCTAATTGTGCATGTAGAAGCAAAGGGTTAACATAAACAAAAAAATGAACAGGGACCTTAAAGCTTCCTATCTCAATGTGACAATTAACATTTATGCTAGGTGTCAAAATAGAGCACCTATTCCATTTGTAGATGTGGGTGGAAGGTTAGCCACCCATTTTCAAGTCATTGCCAATATCATGAAGAACCTTATTTCTAAATCCATTGTGACATGCCTAAATTTTCCAACCATGCCTCGTCCCTAACCTTTCATTTTTGGTGATGCAAGATTAATCTTACACCTTAAGATGCTCCTATATCATAAGTGTATATTGCTACTTTATTCTTTGCTTGAATCTTGGAAAAATGTAATCATTGCTTTGGTTAGTTCTATTTCAGATTCTAAAATGGTCTCCCTTGGTGCTACATTGATTTATGGGGAAATGAAGAAAAAAATGATGGATGACAACTTAAAATAAGTATTACATGTTCAAGGAAGACCCAAGGATAAAGTTGGCTCTAAAGAGAATGATGTAGAAGCATTTAGGTGCACATCAAAAACATTTATCTTTGTTTTTCTTTTGATTTTTGCTTTGGTTGTATTTTGTAGGCATGATTTTCTTTCAATTTCATTTTCCTTTCAACTCCTCGAAATTAGAGTCAATTTAATTAAATTTGAATTTAATTCAAATTGGAGATGGAGGTGCTAGAAAATTGACATTTTATTGAATTTTGGGAGTTACATAAAGTCCCACCCCTAAGCAAGAGGAAGTCATTCTTGGCATGTTGTAACTCATCTGTGCATTTAAAAATTAGCCTTGAATATGAAGTGGAGGAATTTGGGCACTTGGTGAAGGAGAAAATTGGAAAAATCAATTGATTTTGCCAAGTAGAATTGAATGAGAGGTTGCCAATGCCCAAGAAGGAAAAGAGGTTAGTAATGTAGTCATGATGCTAGGAAAAAGCTATGGCCAGCTATTGAAGAAAGAAATTTACAAAAAGATAAAAATTGAGGAGGAGTTGCAGGTAGGGGTTGAAGCACCCAAAGTTCAGAAATGGATTTTTTTTTAGATTTTGGCTTGAAAATTAGCATGATATTGCTCGTAGGAAAATTTTGACTCACTTGTACTCTTGTAGATGAAGGTGGGAGCTTCTGTCATAAAATTTTCAAAATAAATGGAAGTTGTTTGCATGGTCAAAATAATTTTTGAAATGTGGTCTATCAAGAGATTTTTGTGTAGATTTGCATAAGCTTAAATAAATTAAATTTCACTACTTTTTGAGTTCACATATTTTTCTAAATATGCCTTTTAAGTTGAATAGATTAAGGATTTGAGTGGTGGCTACGAAGATCAACACTTTGATTCGGGTCATGGTCTTTGTCTGCATCAAATGGTATCAGAGCAAGATGATCACTAGATTGAGGATGTGGAAAATTGCAAAGAATTGTGAAGAGGAAATTTCATTGTGAGAGATTAGAGATGAGTTTGTGAAAGAGGTTAATGAGAGGAAGCTTGAAGGTGTCTCAAGAAAACCCTAGAGAGAGTTTGTTGCAGAAGAGGATATTGTAACCGTAGAGGAATTGAGTTCTAGAAGAGTTTTTTGCAGGTGAGAGGAGGCATGTAACTACATAAATCTTGATTCCTAGAGAGATTTGTTGCAAGGAGGACCTATGACTGTAAAAGGTAGAGAAAGAGGCACAAAATCTTTGAATGAAGTTGTGAGTTTGTTGCAAGAAGTACTTGCAACTGTAGAGAAGCTTGTGAGTCTCTGAAGATGTCTTTGAAGAAGAGGGAAAGATGGGTCATGAGAAGGCCTATGAGGATTTTATCTATGGAAGAGTGGAAAAAAAAGAGGTTTACAAAATGGTTTGTTGGAGAATTAAAGAAAAATGAGGCTAGATTGGATGTGATAGAGATGGAGCAGAGAAGAGAACTTGAAGAGGCTAAAAGAAAGCATGAACAAAGATTATGTGAAAAGGGTAATGATGGCTAATGAAAGGTATAAAGTTGAAAAACTTGAAGAGAGGGTGGAATGCTATCCAGAAGAAGGAGAAGAGCTATAAATATTTTATGAAATAGAGAGAATGGGTAAAGAGGGCAGCGAGAAGAAAGATGAAAATATGCATTGCTACAATCTTATGGCGGGAGGGTTATGGAAAGAACATGTGGGAGCAACCCACACAGTTGTGGCAAAAAAGAAAGAAAACAAGAGAAGTAGAGAGAAATAATGGATAAAGAAAGAGGAGAAAATAATCATAGTGGGTTGTGGTAATTTTGGAAACTTGGTTTTATCAAATGTTTTCTTTATTGCAGGAACTAGAGAGGACAAAGAAAAGGTGGAAGATAAAGGCATGAAGGATGTGGAAGCAATAATTTGCGAAGGAAAAGTCAGGGCAACAACAAAGAAGTAAGAAAACATACAAGATAGTATTGTTGTAGAAGAAGAGGGTGAAGTTGTAGAGATAGAGAATAGTGAAGTTGCAACAAAGTTTGGTCTTAATGAGGACGTAGAAACAATTCAAAATCTGAGATAGCAATATGAAGAAGAATGCATGGAAAATGTCTCAAGTGAAAGGGGTGAAGGGGCAGCAGAGAATAATGAAGAAGATGACATACTAATGCAAGTTGTAGTAGTTGAAAAGGGATGGTTAGCATTGACAAAAAGTGGAGTGAAAGCTACAACAAAAAATGAAGAGGTAAAAATTGAGTTTTGTGAATTATTTGATGTTGATTTGCATACAAATGACTTACTTAAAGTGGAAGAATATGAGGAGCTTGAAAATGATGTTATAACAACAAATAAAGAGGGGATTGGTGAGGTAATTGACAATTTTTCTAAATCTATTAATGATGATGTTGAAGCCAATTCTTATTTAAATGAAATTAGAGAAGAATGTGGAGGAGTGGTTAGGTGCAACTAAAACAAGTTACATGCTAAGTTGTAGCAAGATCTTATTCATTGTGTTGGCCTACAAGAAGAAGAGGAAGACGTAGAAATAGGTGAGAATGATGTACAAACTCAATTCATTGATTTCCATGAATTTTTTAGAGCCAATTCACATGCAGGTGATGAAGATGATAAGATAGAGTGGGAGGATGAATTATGGTATAGTGAGGTAAATTTCAAGAGAGGGAGAAAGAGAGGAAGGATGAAAGAAGGGAGAGACATGAAGGTTCAAGGTGAGGTGAAGAAATTTCAGAAAAATAAAGAATGGTGGATCCAAAACAAACATATGGTTTTCAAATGTTCATAAGCTTCATTCATGAAACATTTCTTCTACTTGGGTTGTTTGATGCAGTAGCATCCAGATGCATGGGTAATCTTCCACACCAAAAAAAAAATCTTTGTTTTTCCTTTATTTTTTTCTTTAGTTGTGTTTTGCGGGCATGATTTTCTTTTAATTTCATTTTCCTCTCAACTCCTCGAAATTGGAGTCAATTTAATTGAATTTGAATTTAATTCAAATTGGAGGTGGAGATGCTAAACATTTGTCATTTTATTGAATTTTGGGTTACATAAAGTTCCACACCTAGGTAGGAGGATGCCATTCTTGGCATGTTGTAACTCCTCCATGCATTTAAAATTTAGCCTTGAATAGAGAGTGAAGGAATTTGGGCACTTGGTGAAGGAGGTAGTGGAGTGAAATAGTGAAGGGAAAATTTGGAAAAATCAATTGATTTTGCTAGGCAGAATTGAATGAGGAGAGGTTGCCAATGCCCAAGAAGGAAAAGAGGTTAGTAATGCAACCATAATGCTGGGAAAAAGCTACACCTAGCTATAGAAGAAAAGAATTTGTAAAAAGATAAAAATTGAAAAGGAGTTGTAGGAAGGGGTTGAAGCACCCAGTGTCCAAAAATGGATTTTTTTTAGAATTTGGCTTGAAAATTAGCATGGTATTGTTGGTTTGAAAATTTTGACTCACTCGTATTTTTGTAGATGAAGATGGGAGCTTCTATTGTAAAAAATTTTAGAATAAATGGAAGTTGTTTGCATATTCAAAATAATTTTTGAAATATGATATGTCAAGAGATTTTTGTGCACATTTGTATAAGTAAATAAATTGAATTTCACCACTTTTTGAGTTCATATATATTTTTTAAAAGTATACTTCTTCAATTGAATAGATTAAGGGTTTGAATGGGTTTTGTGAAGATCAACACTTTGATTTGGGGTCTTGGTTTTTGTCTACATCAAAGAATATAAGAAATTGAAAGATAGATCCAAACCCAAATTATGGTCCAAAACCTATAGGAAGAGCAAAGTGAAGGGTTGGAAATATGGGAAGGACACATAAATAAGGAATGCAAAGATAAGAAGAATTTTTTTGATGATTCCTTTATTGAAATCCTTCAATGATGGTGAGAATAAAAATGTATTCACTTTTGCTAATGTTACTAGTGATGATTGTCTGTTGATTGATTTAGGTTGCTTCTAACATATGTCTTCCCATGGGGAGTGGTTCTCATCTTATTGAGAAGTTGATGAAGGAAAATTATTCCTTGGTGATAATGGTTTACATAATATTGTTGGATAAGGGAAATATATAGTGGTGTTTTAGTGATAGGCTAGTGAAAACTCAACAATTTTTTTGTACATTCTAGAACTTGAAAGAAATTTTGTATCTATATCTAAGTTCAATGATTTTCAAGTGCATATGACATTTTGGTGTAAGAAGGTCCTCCCTTCATGCAAAAATTATAAATAAAAAAAGTTCCTCCATTCTCACAATATCAAATGTACTTTGATATGGACAATACTCTACCCCAACATAGGGGAGAGGACCCAATAGTTGTGCACCCTAACTTCGCACTTCTCAAAATCCTACATGGAAATTTCAAATCACTCCCAATTTTTTATAGTAGCTTACTTGGCAAGTCCCCTGCGTATAACTTTCGTTTTAGGGCCACATCAGCATGCTTTTTGTCAAGGTATCCAAAAAGGCCCCCCAAAAAAGTGAGACCAATACTTGTGCATTCACAGCATGGGTAGTTGAGCGTTGATGTGGCATCACATGATTGGTTGCTTTTTACATCAAAGGAATACATTTTGTTTAATTATGGGTAGTCAAGTCACAACTATTGGGCATTATATAAACAACTACTATCACAACTATTGGACATTATATAAACAACTACTATCTCAACTATTGAAACATGTTCAACTACTGGGTCCTCTCGCCTAAAACAGAATTTTAATAAAATGGACATTATAAGGGGAGAGGACCCAATACCTGAGCATGTTTCAATAGTTGTGATAGTACTTGTTTATATAATGTCCAATATTTTTATCAATATTAGACCAATAGTTGTTACTTTAAAGTTGTTAGTGTTGATGATGACTACCCATAATTAAACAAAATGTATTCCTTTGATCTAAAAAGCAACCAATCATGTGATTCTACATCAGTACTCAATAAAACATGCTGTGAATGCACAAATATTGGTCTCACTTTTTTTTTTAAATGTGGTGCTAAAAACAGGACTGACCGAGCAAAAACAAGATTTGAGACTCACGGATATAACGTTTGGAAGCGGGCCTCACATAAAACATCACACACTAGTCAATGGCTTAGTGTGTGATGTTTAAGTCCAGCCGTCTCACACATCCCATTTCTCTCCGGTACCAATCTGCAATTATTGCATTTCCAAACTTCATGTTTTTCACTGTTAAAAGCCTCAACCTAGCATATTGTTTTGCTGCATAGGCTAATTTTTAACTATACATGACCATTCGACTGCTTGGCATCTCCATTCATTCATTTATTAAATCACCCTCCTTACCGTTATGTCTCTTTCCATTCGATGTGGCAGCCCCCTCTAGACACACTAACTCCCTCACTTCCTAGCGCGAACTTGCTCTTAATCTGAAGCCTCTCTTTCTTCTCTTATGGCGCGAGTCTCCATTGTTTGCAGCCTGTGAAATATACTTTGATTTCTATTATTTTTACCTGGGAGTTCCTCCTCTATGTTTTGTAGTTTTTTCAATGTATAGTGTGATTCTAGAAATACATACATGTTGTGGCACCAATGTTTGGGCTACATTGCTGAAAAAGGTATTCAATTTTTTTATTGATAAAACGATGATTGAATTTTTTTCATTTACTTTAATGAGTACTTTCATTTCTATGAATAGTGTGCGTTTAGCAGATAGAATAGAGTTTCATTTATTGGGGAGTAATAGAGCAAAGAGACTATTCGAAAAAAATTTAGTCAAAAGTGTTTAGTCTAGGGGTTGCTGGTTCAATGAGTAAATATGATATATTCAATGATGATTACAATAAATACACCTAGATCTTTTGTGTTCTAAATCTAATTTTTCTCTAAGTTCAAGAATTTCAAGGCTTTAGTTGAGAAATTGTCAAAATACAAAAATAAAGGTGTCGAGATCTAACAATAGCAATGAATATTGTTCTAGAGAATTCGGTGTCTGTTATGGATATGTAGAAATTATTTTGTAAAAGATACCTCTTAAACACCCTAGTGAAATGGGGATGTAGAGAGGATGAACTAAATGTTAATGGAAAAGGCCAAAAGTATGATGAATGGTACATAATTGGATTGATGCTTTTGGATAGAGATTGTAAGTATTTCTTGTTACATGTTAAACATATCTCCTTATCCAATTATTCCATTTAAGATTCCTTATTATATGTGGATAGGTAAGAAACCTTATATGTCATATTTAATGGTATTCAATTGTGAGGATTTTGCTCATGTGCTCATGGAAAATATTAATTTGAATTTATTGAATAAAAGATGCATACTTGTTAGTTATGGTGACAATGTAAGAGGTTATAAGATTTGAAGTCCTCTAACCTTGGAAATAATTTATTATAAGGATATGATTTTTAGGGAGCTTAGAGATTTTTTAGATCCTATGTAGCTAAAGGAAAAAGAAGGAAGAAAAAATGCATTTTGAGACTAAGGTTGAGAAATAGGAAGATGCACATGTTAAAGAATAAAATGATGGATAAAATGATGGAGAGTAAGAAAGATATTCATGTGAGAGTTATGAGTATGTTGAGAATATAGAAGAATAGATAGAATCCCTTACTCCACCTTTGAGATGATCCAAAATACAATAGAACCTAGCTGATGGGTATAGCCCACCCAATTTTTGTTTAGTATTTGCTTTAAGTTGTATTGATGATGAATTAAGATATTTCAGAGGCTCTTTCTTTTGATGATAACGAGATTTGGATAGAGGCCATGCAAGAGGAGATGATGACCTTGGATAAATGTGGCATATAATATCTTGTGAGTTTTCTCAAGGAAATGAATACCATGGGTTGTAAGTGGGTGTATACAAATAAATTTGGATTATATGGATGGTTAGAGAGGTGTACAAGACTAGATTGGTGGCCAAGGACTACTCCTAGAGAGAGAAAGTTAATTTTGGTGAAGTTTTTTCTCATTTTAAATTATCTTCAATTAGATTTATAATATACGTTGCTATTGCTTGTGATTTGAAATAGATAAAATATATGATAAAATAGCTTGCTTGCATAAGGATCTTGAAGAATAAATTAACATGTGACAACAAAATGAATCTAATTTGGAAGGGAAAAATGGTTTGAGGTTGAAATGGCCATTAGATGGTTTGAAATAAGTATCTTAGACGTGGTATTAGAAACTTAATGTATTTTAATTGAAGTTGGTTTTTTTTCTAAGATCAAAGAGGAAAAACATGCTCACATTAAACATATTGATTATCAAAATTTAATCAATGTATTGTATGTTGATGCTATATATTTCATTAGTGATAGAAGGTGATGATTAGGGAGATCAAATCTAAGCTTTATTGTTAGTTTGACATGAAATATTCATGGATATATAAATTCATTTTCAAAATAGAAATCTAAAGGGACCAAGTTGATAGAAAGCTTTTGCCTAGTTAGAATAAATATATTGACATAATATTGTAGTGGTTTCCTATGTCTGATCATAATCAATGGATATTTATAAACCTATTGACACTAAGATTTCATTAGATATTAAGCTAGATGATGGTTTTGAGGATGTGTATAATGTGCCTTATGCTGGTGTTGTTGATAGCCTAATGCACACAATGGTATGTACTATACTAGATATTGGCCAAGTAGTGGGAGTTCTTGGTAGGCTTATGTCTAACTCTATTAAAGAACATTGCATTTATGTTAAGAGGGTATTTAAATGTTTGTGAGGAGATTTTAGTTATTTCTTATGCTATCATGGTTCTAATGATGGTAATATTTTGGACATAGGGATTTTTTCTGTACTTTGGTTAATGTTGTAGATTCATTTTTGAAACTAGTCACCACATGTATGTTTTGTTGGTGTAAAAAGACTATGGACCTTCCTCCCTTTATCGCCTTTTTTTTTCTTCTCTTTATCTTTGCAATGTAACATCAAGTGGGAGACTTTTGGGTTAGGTTCTATCCACCTTGAAAATTCCTATGTATAGATTATTTATTTAATCATATAGGTAGATAATTAATGTATTTTCTCCTCTACACATTGAATGGGTGAAATGAGACATCCATGTGTGATTGGGACAACAATATTTGTTGTTATTTCCTAATTATTTGAAAGTATTATTTCAAGAAGACATATAAGAGGTAAGTTGTTAGTTTATCTACCTAACACCAAGTTTTAGATCTTTACCATCTATATTCCTCAACATAACTTTGTTAATAATAGAGATATAGTAGTAGTTTCTTCTTCTATGAATACTCTTAATCATTAGTTTTTCCTAATATTCTCTTCTTCTTTAAGATAGATATTTTCATTGATGTGGGACCTTATTTCTCTTCCTATATCTCATCACTTTCTCTCCTAATGATACTTCCCACAATGATTATCATGAGGATATTTATTTAATTTAATTATTTTCATTAAAAAATGTTATATAAGTTAGATGTTAATCTTGTTATTTTAATTAAATTGATTATTTTCAAGGTGAATAAAATCTTTTAATATTTTTGAATCTTTTTATTATTAAATTATTTTTGTTTAGAATATCTTTGAAGTCATATTTGTCTAACAATTTTCATAAATGTGTTATTAAGTTACTTTGTAATGGAAGAACTGGATATCAATGTATGTTAGTCCTATGCCAATTCCATTTAGTTTTAGGGCTATTTTGAGAGAATGTCTCAATAAAATTTGATATGTGGAACACTTTTATATAAGTTTAGATAGGTAAATGGTGTGAAAAGAAAAAATTTAGCAACCACTCTAATGCAAAGTGTAATCCATTAAAAAAAATATTTGTGCATGTAGAAGGAGAGGGTTCCTGTAGACACTAAAAAATGTCTTGAATGATATCATGCACTCGAATCAGGTATACTAACTGTTACCCAATTTTCACTTACGGGCTCAATCAGGGGAAATTATGTTTTAAATTTGGCACGTGGATTAAATGTGGCTCCCATAAGGGTTGAGCCCAGCGTGCAGGTGCTCGGTTTTCATTGGGAAGGTCCTTATCTGGTGCTACCTCACAAGGAAGTCAGTTGGAAAGCCTTCCTCAGTCAAGTTCGGCATGAAAATCCTTTAAGAAGAGAGTCGCCAAGACCTTCCAGATGTCTCGCCGAATAGAAGGGGTTCTTTTCATTTTTTGAAAAGTCTCGGTCGGCCAGACGTTTTAGATCGCCATGGTTTTTTACAAGTCTCCCCGACATGCTAAAGTCTTTCCGACATGGAGTGGTGGTCCCACCGATGCGAAAAGTCTCACCAAAAGATTTAAGTTCGGCAAAAGTTTCGGCCGACTAAGCGGAGTCTCACCGAAAGAATGAAACGGTGTTGGCGAAAGATTGGAGTTCGGTGAAAAGTCTCGGCAACCGCGTGATGTCTCCCGACAAGAATAAGCTCTCCCCGAAAGAAGGTCTGAGCTCGCCAAGAGATATAGGCTTCGGTGTGAAGTCTTGTCCGACAGACGGAAGTCTCGCCGACAGTTGCTAACAAAGGTCTCAACGATGAAAGGGATATCGGTATGACTTTTGGGCTCGCTATGAACTCTTGCCGACGGTTGTATTCTATGTCGATACTGTTGTAGAGTATAATTGCATCGGGGAGACACAATAAGTGTCTCACCAACATGCGATTCAGTCTGAGGTGACCTTTGACCGTCTGGGAATCTATGTGGCACAAGTTCAACCAATCAGAGGAAGCTACAGGAGAGTCGTGGCAGTTCGACCTTTGTGAAGAAGATCAACATAATGAAAGGCGATGGAGTAGCTCGGCAAGGAGGTTCGAAGGTGGACAGAGAGGCCTGAAATTAATGTTGTGGTTGCAAAAGATCAAGGAGATCATTCTTGAGGGCGATCTGTCACCGACATGGACACGGGGATACAACATTGATTTCATAAAAAAGATCTAAGGGCGAAGATCTTTTCTGAAGATTGATATTTTTTGTAAGCCCTAGGGGGCCGACATCTTTTTGTATATAAGGCATTTTTGCCTCTTTGTAGGAGACTTCTCTTGATGCTTTTCGAAATTATGTGACTTCTACAGTCCTCTCTCATATTAGCAAACTTCTGTAACTTATTTTGGAGCATGATATATAAAATTTACCTTGGTTACCATTGATGGTTCAATTTGCCTTCTGGTTCTTGCAAAATATTGTGCATTTTCAGGTGATTGATCAAGCTACTTTGTGAAATCTTTCTTTTCCTTATAGCTTTGTCTCATGTTAGCATGCCTTTCTTTGCAAAAGTAGTATTATGTATGTTACAAATTGTGTTTACTTAATTGCACATGAGCTTTTAATTTGTGAAAATCTTCTTTTCCTTCTTGAAAGTGTGTGCATGTCAAACCTGTTTGTGAAATACTTATGCATAATCTACAAAAACTTGTTGTGCAGTCCCATATCCATCATCAGTATTCAAGTGTAACTTGAGTGTCTCATTGTTCTTGTCATTTTGGTGTATCACCATAGTTTTTAGTTTTATTTTCATGCACTCTTTCTCCCTTTTCCTTCCAAAATCAGTAGTTTAGGTGATACCAAAGGAAGTCGGCCTTCTCCGAGGTTGACCTCTGTCTACAAGTGACCCACAGCTTTAGAGGTCTTCCCATGTTACACTGAGGTGTTGAACACCAGGTTCAACAGGGTGCAATTTCACGTGATAACAGTTTTGGCACGCCCGGTGGGACAGTTCGAATCAAAACAGTTTAAGGAGTACATATTACTGTTGGTTTTTGATATGTAGCCAATAAGTTTCAGGCCTTTCAAAAGTTAACATCAGCATATCATGGCGACTCCATATACCAGTGTATCATTGAGGAATTTAAAATATTGAGAAAATTTGGTGTTTTTCTCAATAAGTTCAGCCTTTGGAGGCAGTTTAAACAACACTTGGCGACTCTGAGAAAATCTACTGGTTTCAACAAGTTCAGTGCTAGTATTTTTCAATTACAATCTTAATATTCTAATTTTCAGCATTCATATGAGTAGAGATGACATATTTTCATAGTCACCATGTATACCCACTTCTGTTTCATGAAAATCCTGTCAACCAATCACCCTATCAGCCATATCAGGCCAATCATGCTGTTGGTTTAATCCCAAACAGCCATGCAACAGTAGCCTATCAGCATGCTCAACATGCTTACCTCCCACCCACCCCTGCTCAGTCTTCGGATCCACATTTGAATGTCCAAAATCAGCTCCAAGAGGTTGATTATATAAAGAATAACATGAAGGACATGAAGGACATACTATCGGACATTGTAAGGTAGATAGAAGAGTTTAGGAGGCAGCAGGAGTACGATCAACAATAAGAAGAGATGGCCTATCAGGCCTACCTTCATGAGCAAGAATTACTGACGCAAAGGAGACAGTTTGAGAATAGGCTCGAGAGAGAGAGTTAGCTGCAAAAGAGGAGCAAATGAAGCTTTTTCTTGCTCAAACACAGAGGAATGAGGTCCAAGTAGCTCCTTATATTCCACATCAGCCTATTTAGGAGAAGGTTCATAACTTTAAATTTCCAAGTTTCAAGCAAAACTTGCAGCAGGAGGTGAACGAACATGATCGATCAGGACAACACATGGAAAAGTTTCAAAAGAGGAAACTTGGGGGGAGTTTCAAAGAGCAGAGTGTTGCAGCTCAAGAGGAGAAAACCCTTGATCAAACTGACTCAAGCTCATTCACCATGGAGGAGATTAGAATTCCAAATCTGTTACATCTAGCTATGGAGGAATATAGAAAGCAACAACAACAAATGATTGAACAGCAAGAAAGCATCGGTGAGTCACTAATTGGTGGCAACCAACAAGACAATGGAGGCTTAATTCAGGAAGAAAAGCCTGGAATTGAACCTGATTCTATCCTCCAAGGTGAGAATTTTGATATTTTTGAGTGTGTTCTGGATGAGGAGGCCAATGTTGAGCATTTTGAAGAGTTGTCCACATGTATTATTGAACAGTTTTGTTCAACATTGGATAGCAAAGAATCATAAGAAGTTGAGGGTTATAATGATCTTGAGTAGCAACTTGCAGAATTTTCGAAGCAACAGGAGGAGCCTCATAAACTTATTCTTTAAGATTATATCTGGTTAGAGGAGCTTCCATTCTATTGTGCGGAAGAACTTGAGACTTCATCACCACTTGAATTGTTGTAGACTTTCGTTGAAAAAGACAAGCCTGAATCAGAATGTAATTCTTCCAGTAATGATGAGAATTATAAGCAGCTTCCTTTCTGGTCTATAAAAGAGCTTGAGGTTGATGAATTGATTGAAAGTGTGTTGGAGGAAGCCATCTCATTGTTCTCCACTGAAGGAACGAATATTCATTTTGGCAAGCATGAGCACGTTGAGGAGGTTTTTATTTTCTCCCCAAGTCCGCTACAAGGACTCCACCTTTCCAGCCAGCAAGGTGATAGAGTGGCAGCTCATGAGTAAAAGATCAGCAAGGAAAGGGCAAGCTTTTCCCTTACTAGAGGCTGCCCTATCAGGTATTTAACCAACATGGAGTCCAAACAAGCACAAATAATCAAGCATGAAGGTATGACTGAGAATGTCATCAAGGATGCACTTGCAAATGGACACGAGTATGTCCAAATCACTTATCCTCTTTTAAGTAACATTACTTGTGATCTATTTAAGGAGGGTAGTGAATCTCTTTATCTTTTTCAAGAAACGATGCATCAACTTGTTGAACATTTCTCAGTATATTGTCTTCTTTTAGCTACCATCATGCATGCAAGTTGTTGCATATTGAGGAGAAAAGGAAACTATTTCAACCATCTTGTAAATGGTTTTGTTTGACCAGTTTCTTACTAGTTAGTGTAGGGGTAGGCTTAGCGTAATTTTTCAATTCCCCAAGTGTTGTTCTGTACGCTAAATAGTTTCACTCTGGCTTTGTTTTCAATAATGTCCGAGTAATTTGCTCTTGCTATAAAATGTGTTATAGCCATGTACAAGGTTCTGTCCTGCTCTTAGTTTTCGTGATGACTCATGCCCAATGGAGGCGTCTAGGCTACCGGTTTCTCGTGGTTTAGTAAAACACCCAAACAAAGGTCGCCAGAATAAGCTACCCAATTTTCACCTAAGGGCTCAATCAGGGGGAAATTATATTTCAAATTCACACATGGATCAAATGTGGCTCCCATAAGGGTTGAGCCCAGCATGCAGATGCTCGGATTTCCTTGGGAAGGTCCTTATCTAGTGCTATCTCATAGGGAGGTCAGTGGGAAAGCCTGCCTCAGTCAAGTTCGGCATGAAAATCTCCAAGAGAGTCACCAAGACCTTCCCGATACCAGATCAGAAGGGGTTCTTTTTCATTTAGAAAAGCCCAATTAGCCGACGCTTTAGATTGCCGTAGGTTTTAGGAAGTCTCCGGCGATGTCAAGTCTCTGCTTCATTACGAGTGGTGGTCCCACCGATACTAAAAGTCTCACCAAAAGATATCAGGTTCGGCAAAAGGTCCGCCGACCGCTGAAGTCTCAATCGAAGAACAGAAACGCATCGCGAAAGATTGAGCTTGGTGGAAAGTCTCGCAACACAGTGGATGTCTCCCCTGTAAGAATAAGCTCTCCGCGAGAAGAATCCCGAGTCGCCAGATATAGGCTGCAGTAAAGTCTTGCCGCATGCATCTAAGTCTCACCGGATAGTTGCTAACGGCCCCTGGCCATGAAAGCGGGATATCAAGAGGAATTTTGGGCTCATTATGAACTCTTGTCAGGGTTGTATTTGTTGGAACATGCTCAATCCATTAATACAAGCCAAATCTCTTTAGGGAGCCAAAGTCGTGATATTCTCATGTCCGCCGATTAAAGCAATGCCTTTTTAGATCATGTGTTTGTCTGTGTCGCTAGACCTTGCAGTCTTAATAACAGCTTTCACTCTTTGTGTCTTCTGTGCGGGTGACATCTTTAACGCTGGACTAATACATGCTGTCCAATTCATACGCCAGCACTCAATACAAATGCATCAGGGGCTTCTGGGTGACTTCAACACTCATGAAGAAGTCCCCACAACGACATTCCGAAGGTCTCATCGACGGGATTCACATTGAGTCATCGATAACCGCCGGTTCTAAGAGAAGTCTTACCGATGCGGAATGGGTTCCACCGACAAGATATTCACTCGTGGTAACCTTAAAGGTCTCTCGGTGAAGAAATCCCAACCGTAAACATTTGTCTTTCCAACCGTTGTTTGCGCTTTGATATGACTTAAAGTTTTTGGAGTAACGTCTTAGCGATAGCGGTAGAGTCTTTCTGACTACTGATTACTTCGGAGTACCTTTGAACCTTCATTGGGATGTCTCAGTGATAGCGAAAAGTCACATCGACTATTGGATGCTTCAGTGCAACATAAGGAACCTCGGTATGATCTCCTAGTGAAAGCGATGAGTCTTGGCGATAGTGATACATGTGGAGAACATTGGTATGAGGTCCTGACGGCATAAGGAAGTCTTAGTGATAGTCTCCTAAACTCAGTGTAACACAAGAAGGCTCGTTGGGGTGTCTTGGCGAGAGCGATAGTCTTGCCGAAAGGAAAACTGAAGTCGACATATTACAAGCTCGACAGACATCTTAATGACAATAACTCTGGTGACATCGAGATAGCTTAGTACGGGGAGACATCAGACAGGTCTCCACCGAGATGCCAACAAAGCTTTGAATCTCTTTTGGACCATTTGACCGGCCCTATGGGAGTCCGTGGACCAATAGGAGAAGTCAATCAATCAGCTTGGAAGATTGTCTGCCAGACTGGGCTCGTGGAGGAAGCCCGGCTGCATGCAGATCTACATGGTTATACCTGCGGATTGCGTGATTGTGATCAGCTTGGTTGAATCGACGGATTGTTGAGTGATTGTATCAAGATTAGAATTCTATTCCGTAGACTATAACTGAAGCTGGGTTCTCAGACAAGATTGTTCATGGTGAATGCCAAGCAATAATCGAAAAGATAAAGGTCCTGAAATCCTGTATGTAATATTTACACTGTAATACAAAGTGACTTCTCTCTTGGTGTGTGGTGGGGTTTTCTTCCGTAAAGGATTTCCCATCGAGCATCCGGGTGTTCCCTGTACGATTGTCAAATACTCTGTTTCTATTATCTACTTCTTAGTGCATCTTAATTGAACTGTAATTGAAAAAAAATTAAAAGTATATCTGCATTCTTCCCTAAGGTTTTAATGTTAGGAGAGTTGTTTCCGCATCTAGCTTTCCTTACAGTATTCTATGTCGATGCTGCTGTAGAGTATAATCGCATCGGGGAGACATGATAAGTGTCTCACTGACAAGCGATTTAGTTTGAGGTGACCTTTGATCGTCTGGGAATCTACCTGGCACAAGTTCAACCAATCAGAGGAAGCTACAGGAGAGTCGTGGCAGTTCAACCTTTGTGAAGAAGATCAACAGAATGAAAGGCGATGGAGTAGCTCGACAAGGAGGTTCGAAGGTGGACAGAGAGGCCAGAAATTAATGTTGTGGTTGCAAAAGATCAAGGAGACCATTCTTGAGGGTGATCTGTCACCGACATGGATATGAGGATACAACATTGATTTCATAAAAAAGATCTAAGGGCGAAGATCTTTTCTGAAGACTGATATTTTTTGTAAGCCCTAGGGGGCTGACATCTTTTTGTATGTAAGGCATTTTTGCCTCTTTGTAGGAGAGTTCTCCTAATGCTTTTCGAAAGTCTGTGACTTCTACAGTCCTCTCTCAAATTAGCAAACTTTTGTAACTCATTTTGGAGCATGATATATAAAATTTACCTTGGTTACCATTGATGGTTCAATTTGCCTTCTGGTTCTTGCAAAATATTATGCATTTTCAAGTGATTGATCAAGCTACTTTGTGAAATATTTTTTTTCCTTATAGCTTTGTCTCATGTTAGCATGCCTTTCTTTGCAAAAGTAGTATTATGTAGGTTACAAACTGTGTTTACTTAATTGCACATGAGCTTATAATTTGTGAAAATATGCTTTTCCTTCTTAAAAGTGTGTGCATGTCAAACTTGTTTGTGAAATACTTATGCATAATCTATAGAAACTTGTTGTGCAGTCCCCTATCCATCATCAGCATTCAAGTGTAACTTGAGTATCTCATTGTTCTTGTCATTTTAATGTATCACCATAGTTTTTAGTTTTATTTTCATGCACTCTTTCTCCCTTTTCCTTCCAAAATTAGTAGTTTAGGTGATACCAAAGGAAGTTGGCCTTCTCTGGAGGTTGACCTCTATCTACAAGTGACCCACAGCTTTAGAGGTCTTCCCATGTTACACTGAGGTGTTGAACACCAGGTTCAACAAGGTGCAATTTCAGGTGATAACACTAACATCATTTCCTCATCAAACCCATCCTCTTTTCACTTACTTGATTGAATTAGCCTAGCTAGTCAGTTAATTGCATCATTTGCATCTATTAACCTAATTCATTTAATTAGGTTAATTCTCCCTTTTCACACTAACATTTTATCTCATTAAATTAAATAAATCAAATTATTTAATTTAATTCCTTAAATCTTATTATTTAATTAAATAACCCTAAGTTGTTTAATTAAATGTCATTTCACCTTTCCCCCATTCATTAAATCATTTTATTTAATGAATATCATTTTAATTCTTCTAATCCCCTAATTGCATGATTAAACCCTTGTTTAATTAGCAATTATTTAATTAATCTCATTTTCTTCCACTTGCAAGGGAATATTACTCCCTTGCACATTCCTCCAAAAGGGGAATATTCTTTCCCCTTTTGCATAATTAAACTTTGTTTTAATTTGTAAAATATCCTTTTTCCTCACTCATGAGAATATTCTCTCTCCTCCAATCATTTAAAAAAGGGAATATTCTCACCTAGCTTCATGTGCAAGTTAACTTTTGACCTCTTGTATAGGTCAAAAGTGTGTTTGTTTGAAGGAATGAGAACCCTTGATTAAATCTCATCTTGCATTCTCACATGTTGATGAGAATCCATGATCCATGCCTCCAATTTCCTCCATCCTTGACCATTGATTAGCTTTTTCAATCTCAACCCTTCATTTCTCATTTGCTTTCCTATAAATAGGTCACTATTTCGAGACAAATGGATCCATCTTTCAAATAGAAAACTTATGTTGTTGAAATCACTCACACTCACACTCATCTTTTGCACACATTTTAGCATATTTTAGTTTAAATTAGTTGCATAATAGCTTAGCTTCCATTAATGCTTCCATAATGCATCCATTTAGCTAATTAGATAACTAGGGTTTGAATATTTTTAGTTTAAATCTCATTTAGATTAGCTTAGCATTTGTATATTTGAATCATTTTAGCATAAATCATGTTAAATTAGCTTGCATGATGTTCATTTAGATTAAAATCATGTTTTCATACACATCTCACAACTGTTTCATTAGTTTTCTTCAATAAAATTAATTGGAATAAGGTCACTGATCCACAGGATTGGGAAAGGGTCATCATTCCACATCAACATGACACCACTCCCAAAACAGGATAAGCTTTGAATGGATTAGGGTAGACATTCTAATGCTTTTGTATTTTAGAATGCTTTGTTTTAGTGAATGTCTAGTTTAACTTCAATTTGATTGAGGGTCATCCCACAATAGTGGTTTACAATTTTTGGCCAAACTGGACACTGAAATTATTATTTTTAACTAAATCTTCACATTCAGGCACCTATAGCGGCTAAACCATGAGAAATTTGAAGATGATGCAAACTAGAGTCTCGTCACATTTTGTCTATAGATTCTAAAAATATTTTTTTCAAATTTTTGGAATCAGATTGCACTTATTTTTCCATCTCCCACGAAAACTGGTATTTTGAAAACACAACATTTTTAAAAAGTGACGACACCGTATAACACAAATTTTTTTCCATAAATTTCAATTATTTTTGAATTTATATTTTCACTCCAATATCTAGTGCTTCCACTTGGTTAGATAGTTTTTTATTAAAAAATTCTTTAATCAAGTTTCAAAGTCAAACCAATTACAATTTAGACATAGCGCAACCGTATAATGCGTCTTTTTTTGTATGTATCAAAAATTCTTTTTTGTTGGATCAAGGACTTCAATATTTGGTGCACTCATATTTTCAATTATTTTTTTGATAATCTACTATTTTTCCACATGTGTAGAACAGAGACCTTCATTTTTATCAAAACCTATGTTTAATAAAACTAAAAACAAATACATAATAAAACCAAAACATATTAAAATTATATTTTTTGGATAGATCTTTCTGAGGACTACCTGATTCCATTTGGGTTTGTGAAGATTCCTCCATTTTCATCCTCAACCCGAGCTTCGAAGTGTAAAAATTTAGGTTTTTTTGTAAACAAGGTCAAAAATATGGGAAAAGGGGGGTTCACCAGAACCAGGGGATTCTAGCAAACCCCCAGGGATTCGAGCGAACGAGGGTTCATTCAAACCCCCTTCCCAAATGGGGTTTTCATTTTTTTTTTTGTCTGTGCATGCATTAAATGGGTTTGCTCGAACCCTAGTTCGAGCAAACGCTTTTTTGGTTCGTTCGAACCAATGAGTTCATTTGAACCTCCAAAATGAAAATTTTTGGCATAGGGTCATTTTTTACAAGTTTTTCTTCCTCATTCGAATTGTAAACCACTTTTGTGGGTTTACCCTTGACCATGTTTAGATTGGGCATTAGTGGCTTCGTTATGCTTTGATTCTTCATGGATCAAGCATAATCGGCCCATACTAATCTCCTTAATCATAGTTCCCATAAGAAAAAAAATTAATAGCGACCTCAAATATTTCTATCTCAATGTGAAAACTAACATTGATGCTAGATTCCAAAGAAAAACAAATATTCTATTTGTAAATGTGGGTGTGAGGTTAGCCACTTATTTTCTAGTTGATAGAAATAGCATGAAGAACCTCATTGCTAAATGTATAGTCACGTGCCTAATTTTTCCAACCATGCCTCATCTATAACCTTCAATATTGGGATATATTAATTCTTGTAACACTTGAGGTATTGTAATATAAAAAAGATGATCCTAGGTCCTAAATACAAAGAACCTAGTGTAAGGAAGATAGGTAGCAAAACAACTTCCTACACTAATCTTGAGAGGAGAATAATGCAAAACTCTTACATATTTTTAACAGTTACATAAACATAAATAGAAATAGACATAAATATCATGCATACCACTACACAATGATTTACATGGGGAAAACCCTTTTAGGATAAAAACCCCACACTCCAAAATCCACCCAATATATTATTCAAAAATAAAAAAGATTACAATATACTTGCAAAGAAAGCTTCTCACTGGAGTATCACCATAAAAGATCAAGAGACAACACAATGGCTATCAAAATCTCAGAAAACATCACATTACCACAGTTGTAATACAATTCCCTCATAAAATAGGGTTACATTATAGGGCAAGACATGCCAAAAAAATATGTCATTAGATCTAAAACCTAATAATGAACGGTCCAGATTTACAATATATCCTTATTTTTTAATGTCATTCCCTAGAAAAATTTCAAGTGTTTCATTATTTCAACATCCTCTCTTTTTTTCCCTCCTAGGGGAAATTATTTCTTTTAATTCCCCAATCCAAAATGCTCAAAATAAAACCTGATAGAACAACTTTTTTTTGAAATAACATGACCATTGATACAACAACATGTTGCACCTGCACAACAATGTGCACACAAGAATCATGTGAAACACAATGAAAATAATAACAAGATGACCTCACTATTGCATTTAAGCAAGGTGGCAATAATAGAAGATTTAACACTTATGAGATAAATCTACCGCAATGAACATACAAGAGAGAGGATAACACCTATACGACAATTAGTTGCTAATCCACGATCACATTCTCTTGCAACACCACTCCAAGATAGGATGAAGGAATTATCAACCTCCAATCCATACCCATACACACTTTAAAACTATAAACACAAGGGAAAACTTTCACATGAGATTTCCTAACTAGGAGGCACATATTCTCCACTAAATAGAATGGCAATGGGTCACTTCTAAATAACAATGGGATTCCCAAGGAAAGAATACGTCATAACTCCCCACTTACAACACATAGAAACATGCTAAAAATATCCCTAGACTCTTGAGACCATGGGGAACAACTTCCGTTCACAAAGTTTTCCCTTATGAGGCCCCAAAGTACCTGATACCAACAAAAAGGATCAAACAACACATACTGGGACATAGCACCCAACACTGGTGTCCTATAAGGGTTTTTGTGCCCATTTAGGGCACTCGAGTCCATTTTGGGTGCTTGAGTCTCTATCACACTTTCCCTACACTAGTGTCCCTGTAGGGGCACTAGTGTCTGAGCCAATGAGCTTCCCTAGACTAGGGAGTGACTTTGAGGACCTCTTTAGCACTAAGGAACCACCCAAGAGTGTCTACAATACCCTATGAAATTAAATACAACAAAACACAACTTGAGGTCAAACAAGGAGTTCAATTTTCCTAATCATTCGACACCTTTGACAAGAGAAGGAGAAGGTAGGGAGGAGTGTTAAGACCTGCCCAACACCTCTAACTCTTTCCCTAAGCAATAAAACACAAAAATAAAGAGATACAACACATTTGAGTTTTACAAGGCCTAACAAGAGGCTACAAGGGTTCCCTAAACAACACCACACTTAAGTAACAAACTATTAGAAGTAGGGAAACTACATAATAGGTCCACAAAACCATCCAAGAATACTCGAAGACACTTACATTTATTTTAAACCCAAATTAAATATTCCTACATTCATTTTAATCCCAAAAAAATGTTCCTATGTTC
Source organism: Sequoia sempervirens (assembly GCA_007258455.2). Taxonomy (NCBI): domain Eukaryota; kingdom Viridiplantae; phylum Streptophyta; class Pinopsida; order Cupressales; family Cupressaceae; genus Sequoia; species Sequoia sempervirens. The sequence continues at coordinate 661,130,164 of VDFB02000003.1, read as the reverse complement.
ATTTTATCATTACATTGCATAATCATAAGCATCCATAATGTGATTGTATATGGTTCCAACATCATGTCATTTAACTAAGACTAATTACATTATCCATTATCCATGGATTACAATCTATCTCAAAGAGAGATCCAATACATCACATTATTTCAATTACATCAAATAGGACTGAAATTCCCTTTACAGATACAATTTCATTTAAATGCAAGAAACTAATTTCACAAGTAAAACTTCAAGTAGAATATGGTACAATGATGAATCTTGATCCTCAAACCTCCATTTCCCAATGGTGGTTTTCACACCACCCAACTTTGTGGAATCAAAGGATCCACTCCCACTATGCTAGGAGATTGACACATGGGCCACACACACACTCACACAAAGTACATTGGGAGAAGGCTTACACACACCATACAAAAAATAATACACTCAACATACACATCATACCAAACACTCATCCAATATCATAAAATAGATCAAATACAAGTCCTCATTGGGATCAAACATCAATGACATAACATAAAACTATCATTGGGAAAACTCACCAATATCACATTGCATAATCCTCATTGGAAAAACTCACCAATGCCACATCAAAAATCCTCCTTGGGAAAACTCACAATGTCACAACACATAATCATCTTAGGTAACTCACCAATGGGAAAGCACAAGGATCATTATTGAGCCAACTCACCATGATGGAACACAAACACACAAGACACTAGGATAAGATGCTAGAGAGCTAGTTTGGGAGTATCATCATGATGCTCACCAATATGGCACACCTAAAATCTAGTACCTCTCTCATAAATATGATGGTACTTGAACTTACAAGACCCAAGCTCTGTGAGATGGCATGTCTTTCCAAAGATCCTTATCCTTTACAAGCACTAAAGGTATGAGAGGGGCATCCATTATCTTGATTAATTAATTACAATGTTTCATTGATTTCCACTTGATTAAATTACTCCCCACTCATAATCAACCTACAAGCCACTTTAGGCCAAGAACATGTTGGGATCCACTCCTATAACCCTCTCTAGTACCTTCATCTTAGACTCATCACACTCACCAATGTGTGTGGTATGAAAAACAAAGCACAATTCCAATTTTCAACCAAATTTCACATGTTTCCACAAGATCTATTTCAATATTTCATGAAGTACACCTTTGTTCAAACATTCTAAAACATCATATTTCACAGAAAACTTTCATTTTTTCTCAACTTTTCAATACACCAAAAACTAAGAAATTTCTACAATCTCCATTAATATAGTTGAATTTTCTTCAAAAATCAAAATTTCAAGAATACACTTTGGTACCAAAAGTGCCCAACACCCACTCTAAGCTATTAAATTCTCATTTTCTTCATTTCCCAACATGTTGGTCATTATAACCATGTTTCAATGAAAATTCTCAAAAAAAATCTAAAACTAATAATATAGCATTAAATTTGATAAAATGAAATATGTTAGGAGGTTTCCACACTCCCCTAATCCTAATCCAATACTCAAAATTGAAATAAAATGGCATTGAAACCATTAATTAAATAATACATTTACTTATCATTCATGACATATAAGGATTCCAGAATAACCCCTAACTCAGATTTGGGTCAATACTGGTCAAGTATGACACATACCATACTCGATTCAAGTACAATTAAGGAATAGATAGGGAGGCCCAGTGTGACATCTCTAAAATAACTACCATTGGGGAATAACTCAAACCTATATAGACAGGTGGAGAAATAACCGTATACTTATAAACACTCAATGTACATCGAGGGTACCTTCTCAATGTATATACATCCAAAGAATAGTATAATCACGCAACAGGGGTACAGTAGCATAAAGAAAAATATTAACATCCATACATTCCTTATATAAATCATTCCTTTTAAGCATCATAATCAAGTTCACATTTAATCACTGCATTAATAATACATATCTCTAAGTACTGAAGCATACCAATAAGGTAGGAATATAAACATACAAAATGCCAACAACTGACATATTGCAGAACCTCATCTCAAACATATGGTGGTTCATACACACCATTGATAGCAAGAGTACAACCACACAAAAAATCACAAGGAAATGGTGAAGTTGAAACACCGATCTCACATCAACAAGATGCAAATGAGAGGGGCACTACATTTCTCTCTTTAGTGACTTCACAAACATATTTATCATATATTCTTCCTAAATATACTTCACCTTCTTTCCATCTTCCACCTTAAAATCAATTGCATACTCTTTCTCCATGCATTTCTTTTAATGTGTTATTATTTGTGTAGACATATAAAATATATTGATTGACATTACACATCTTATCCCGACTACTAACATTGTTTCATCCTAAGTCATCCCTTGGTCTAACCAATTAATCAAATACCTTTATTTGATTAAATTCATCAATGTTCCTCTCTTAATTAAATAAATCATTTATCTAATTAAGTCATTCCATTTCGTTAATTAAATCAATCAGTCTGATCTAATTATCCCTATTTAATTAAATAATCAATTTTATTTAATTAAACCTTTAAAATCCGTCCATTAAATTAAATAAATTAAAAACTTATTTAGTTTAATCTAACTCCATCTCCTTGGTTAAATAAAACAAAAATCTTTATTTAATTAATCTTGAAAACATATTCTTCTCATATTTGATTTAAATCAATCCATAAATCTAAATCAATGTCACATCATTTTGATCTCTCATTAAATTAATTAACCTTGATTAATTTAATCTCCTCTCATGTCCCATCCTCTATCTTTTAGAACTTGCACAAGAAAATAGATTTAATTCATTTATTAAATCTCTATTTTCTCTCAAAAGGCATTATAAAGGAATATTCTTCAAATTTGAATTCAAAATCCAAGTGGACTTTGTCCTTCCAACAAGGCATTTACTTCACCTAGAAATTCCTTTTTCCTTGAGCCAAGTGGCATTCAATGCACCTTATTTCCCTCTTACATGTCATTTCAACAATTTCAAAATTCAAATATATGCACATCCTCCATCCATTCACATGTTGACAAGTGGCACCTTGCCATTGATTGATTCTTAGTCCCACATTGCTCCATTTTGGACATCTCTTCAACTTGATATTCTATAAATAAGAGGCTTATCCTTCATTTCTATCATCCACAACTTGATTAAACTTACTATACTCAAATTCATAGCAATCTTCATCCATCTCATTGAGTTTTATAGCTAGGTTATGCAGATTTTTTCTTGGAGCATTCATCAATCTTCAACAAAGGGATCACAATCTTCATCAAATCATCTTCATCACACCATTGGAGTTGGGAAAGGGCCAATTTTCACATCAAATTGGCACCAACTCCCTCAAGAGATTAAGAGTTTGATTTGTTTTAGAATAGGATTCAACATCTTTGTTTTAAGTTTATTGTGTTCTTCATTTTATTCCTTTTCTCTTGCATTCAAATGGATTTCTTGAGGAATCTATATTCTAACTTGCATTTGACCTTATTAATGTGTTCATTTGTTGTGTTCTTGCAAGTATAGGATCTAGGTTCACATTTTGACACTAGGAGGGCAAACCAAAAGATCAATCACATTTTTTGAGAAAATTCCATACTTTTTGTGTGTTTACAGAAAACTCCACCATTGGAATCTCAGTGTCGCTATTTAGCACCATTGAGAACTCGGCATCACCATATAGCACCGCTACAATTTCAAACTGCGACGCTCCATTCTTCCCACCCAGAATTCAAATTTTCAAACAGAATCGTTGACTCTTTCCGGCTCGGTGGAATCTTTTCAAAATCCAAACTGCACTGTTAGTTGAAATAGTGACGCCTTCATGCTCACTGTTCTGGTTGCAGAGTGATGTTGACTGGTAAGCGGTGCTATATAGCACCACTGATGACTTCAAACTACGACGCCTTCATGGATTGCACCACTAGAGGGAAGTAAAAAGTGAAAATCTACTTCTAACACATGTTTTTTATCAAATTATGGTTGTTTGGTTTATTTTATGATTTCTTGACCTCTATTTTTGCAGAATCTAACTGATTTTCTTATAGGTTGGATTGGTCAAAGGTGAAGAGGAAAAGAAGCATGATGACCTCATCTTGTAATACCAAGTGTTTTTAAACACTCTAGTGTTTGTCCAACACTCTTAGAGGATTCACTATTCCTCTTAAGGAAAAATTTTCTATCTTTCACGCTTAGGACTTACTAGTTTCATTTTGGGCTCTAAAAGGAACTTTTTAAATTCTTGTTACAAAAGGAGCTTAAAATGAACTTTAGGACACAAACTCACTAGATTTTGTTTGGGGCTAATAATTGAACAAGGCAAAATCTCACATTTCATTTGGTGCTATAAAAAGAAATCATTATTGCTTTGGTTGGATTAAAAAGAATATGTGCAACTTTGCTTTGTGATTGCTTACTCAAACTAACATCATTGAAAAAACTTATGTGCTTCTCTCGCGCCTCACGGCGATCTTGAGATTCAAAAGGATTTTTGATGGTCTTAGGGTGGGATAAAGTGATCACCTCCACATTTCATTTTGGGATTAAAATTGAACAAAACATTGTGCAAGTGTGAGTAAACATGTGTTCTCCCTTTGTTTCTAAACGAAGGTTGATCGAACTATGAATACGTTTACTCGCTATTTTTTTATCTTAGAGGGTCTGTCTTGGGGAAAAAGTACTCACCTAAGGGAATGACTCAACTGGTAACACTCTAAAACCAAGAGTATTTCCAGCCGGGATATAAATGTGGGTATTGGAATAAACGCCAATATCAAGTAGTTGGCTCCGACAAGAAAGGCAGCAATGGTATCTCACCACGTTGGGTCAACTGCTACAAATGAAAAGTTTGAATTAAAACCCTTGTTGTAGAGAGGCCAAAATCCTTATCTATTTGTTGGTGCAAGAACGGTCGTTCTAAAGCCGCCCCACACTTTTATGGTCTTTAGTAGAAATGGAAAGCATGCCATGGGAGTTTTATGGGTGTTGATGCTTGGCTACCCCATATAAGTGAGTGTCGTGGAGGGGAGCCAGTGGGTCAAGCATCTAACCATTCGCTAAAGATAAGCGTAGCTGGAATTTTCCAAGTGGGGACTCAACAAATATAGTCTTTCATATCCATAAGGTTGTGTTTGTTCTTGGTTACAAAATGCTTTTCTTGTTTGAAGACATTTGGAAACAAACATTTAACATCATTATCAAATTTTCAAACCCTTTAGGAGGCAAATACAATTGACCAAATTCATGTGTTATTGCTTTCCCTTGGGATTTTATCCTTAGAGGTTTCTAAACACTTGGATTAACATCTCAATTTTCCTACTAAAGTTAAACAATAGGTAACCCTTGCCTTGATTTCATCAAAATTCCACATAACATACTTTGTGGGATTCGAAAAAATTTGGACATTGGACATCTAGTTTGAAAAAACTAATCAAATAAGTGTTTGTGGTAAAACAAAATCACTAAGCAAAGATAACAAAATTGGCTCTCACACATGTGCTAGTTCCTCATGATTTCCAAGAAAGTCAAAATCCCAAAACAAAAGTCCTTGAGAAAAAGTTCAAAATTTAGGAGTCACACTCGAAAGGTCATCAATAAATACATTAGGAATTGTAATCAAAAGCAACATATCAAAATAAGCAAAAAATTCACAAGGTTCTATAGACTCATTCCTTTGAACAATCTAGAAATGTATGCTTAATTTGAACCACTTCTTAGTTATAGAGGTCCTTAGAAGTATTGTATGTTCTTCAATACCTAGGTCTAGTAAACAAGTGTCTTTTTAGGTACATTCTAGGATCAAAATTAAATATTTTCATCCATCCTTGAACATCAAACCCAAAATCACCTCACCATCACCTTTTGAAAAAATTTGAAATTATCCTCCATGCTAGGCTTTTTGGAAAAAATCAAAAACATCAAATCATCTTTTCCTAGGTATGTGTAGATGCATCCTTTTGCATATGCTTAGTCAAATTATCAAACCATCTTCTTTAGCTAGGTATATGTAGATGCATCCTTCTTCGTATACTTGGTTAAATTATCATCTTGTTTGAATAGGTGTAGATAGATGCATCCTTCTCCCTACACACATTCAAATTATCATCCTTTGAGAAAATCTATCCCTTAGATAATCATCCAACATCTTAGGGTCTATTTTTTCATAAATCCAAAAGCAAACCCAAAATCAAATCAAAGTCAAAATTCGAAAACAAATTCAAAAAGTCCTAAGAAGTCTAGCATCCCCTCAAGCTTTTTCAAAAGTTCAAACATCCACATCATCCATCTTTTACATCATCCCCATCATATCACCTTTGATCCTTGAAGAACATCATAAATTTTCTCTTTTTATACCTAAGATTAGATCAATCCAAAGAATTAGAGATTCATCTCCCATATTCTTCAAAATTGATCCCTATTTTATGGTGCAAACTAGATCACAACACAAGAGGAACATGGAATCCAACAAAGAAACATCCACTAAAAGTGAACTAAGTCAAAAAAAATCCGAAACAAACCTCCGGTGAATCAAGTAATCCTCTAATCAACTTTCCTACATCATCAAAAAACCTCAAGAGGAAGTAGAGGATCTTACCAATAATCCTTTTGGAATGTCACATGAGGAGATCACTGAAATGATTCAAAATCTGGAGAACCATAAGATTATCAATATCATGATGAGACTCAACCCTTCACTATACATGCTCGAATTAGCAAAGCAAGGGGCTAAACTACCTTCTGATTTTGATGTGAGCTCTATAGTGGAACCATCCTTAGAGGTCATGCCTCCAATTTCATCCACACTCCCCATCTCATCTACACCCCCATACCAAAGTATCACTCAAAACATCCCACAAATCACAACATCCATTGCTCCAACTCAACCTAGTGTTAACAAGGGAAGTGCATTTCTCAATGCCATACAAACACACCCCCTTGTCAATAATCAAGACTTGGATGCAAACACCATTTTGGGGAAAAACGTACTCCAAAATCCATTTCATACATATGTCCCTCTCACTTTCCATGATCCCAATGATCCATCATCATCATCCTTTCACGCAACACCCCAAACCTCTCTCCCCATAACCTCACAAGGAGAGGGTGACATGTTTAGATCGGGGGAATTTTCAACACAACACCATTTCCTCAAGAGATCACATCTCTCAATTTTCACCACTTCCACCATTGCCATCATCATCCACACCACTTCTTAGTTTAGTGCTTCCACCTTTACCAAATATCAATCAAAATCAAACCAACATCCCGAACATCAATCAAAGCATCACACCAAACTCTCAAAACTTGTCATCAACATCGCAACAACAGATGACAACTACACAAGCAATCACCACATCATCAACCACCCCCCTAACATCTCAAAGCATGGTCTCTCAAGGACCAACCACATCGATCACACCATCTACCACTTGTTGTGCAGTTTTTGCACACACGCCCCACTTGGAGTAGGGACCCTTTTCTTGGTATCTTGACCTTTGGTTCTATTGGATTTATCATCTTAGGGTCTTGACATGTTGATCTTGTTGGCTTTGACCTTGTCTTGAGGTTGGAATTGATTAAAATTGAGTTTTTCGCCAAGTCTGGGTTTTCACCTGGATCCGGGATTTTCCATCGCTGGCAGATTTTCCCGGGCCCTGGTTCCTTGTCCGTTTCTGGCAGGATTCTCCGATTCTGGGTTTCTGCCTTACTTCGGGATTTTCCGGTCCTGGCGGATTTTCCCAGATTCTGCCAAAATCCTGGCTTTCCTCATTTCCCCGGTTTCTGCATTTCCGCAGAATCCGTGTCTCCGCGCATTCTGGGATTTTCTGAAATTCCGCTTGGGGCTCGGGTTTCCGGACTTGTCAGAGGTGTCTTTTCGTGCATTAATGGTTGAGGTACCTTTACTCAGATGGGTATAAGGGCGGATTTAGGGCATTTTCAGTGCCATTCTAACTTCATTGCTCCCTTGTCTTGCTCTGGCGATTTTGAATTTCCATCTGAGCTCTGAGAATTGATTCTAATTTGTTTGCGTGAGGATTGCTTGAGCGCTGGTGTCAGTGTTTTCATTGCTTGGACGTGTTTACTGCGTGGTCAACTTTCTGAGCTCGAATTTTGTTCGCTTTGATCCATGGTATGTAGTCGCTCCCCTTCCGTTTTGCTTATATGGTGATTGAGGGTTTTGCATTGGGTATTATTAGATTTGGGTCGGCTCCTGCTTGATTACGATTTCATATTTATAGAGTCGGGGTTTGACCCGTCTGTATGATGGAACCCTATTCCTGTGTCTTATGAGCTTTATTTATCCATAAGATTGCGTATGTATCCTTTAGACGGGATTCTGGGTCGGATTGCTTGCTTGTTTTGGGTGCGAAATGTGTTATTATGCGAAATTAGGGTTTCCCTTGGTGTTCAGCCCAGAACGGAAGGTTTTACTGTGTTTTGAGCGACTTCGTCCCTATATCATGTTGGCTTCCCCGTCCTGTGAGGACTTGAGTGCTTTAGGTAAATCCTTAGCTAATATTTTAAGACTCTAAAGCTCGCTTTGGTTTTAATGGTGGAAATTTGATTATTCAATTAGGGCATCATTATTTTGATATGGGGGTTCATCCTTTGCGTGCTTTTGAGAAGTCTAAATCCTTTGCATCCTGAGTTTTGTTACTTATTGTCGGTTTTGAGATCATTCGAGCTTAGGTGGAGTTGACCCTGTGATCGTTGGAGTTTGTCTCGATTCACGTTTTCGTGTTTCGAGGTCACTTGAATTTCGTCCTCACTCTTCTCCTGTGGCTTAGCTTATTCCGCTGGCTCATACTCGCGATTTTGGGTCAGTCTACCAAACCGCTCCATCCGTATTTTCTGGACGTCCCATCAGTCCTTTTCAAATGTTTCATGATAGGATTAATGGAACCAGTTATTGGATGTTTATTTTGTCAAATAAGGAATTCAATTATCCTTTGATTTTTTCATCTGCACTAATGATTTATTTGACTAATGATGCTTTGGCAGCAGGAATCCGTCTGGGTTGGATTTCTTCGAAATTCCGCCCCGACGGTATTTTCCCGGATTGCATGATTTTCCCGGACTATCTGTTTTCTCCGGATCCCAATGGATTAGTAGTTAGCAATGGATTTTGATGGATTTACATGATTTGTGCTAACCTTTTGGATTGAAATAAGCTTCATAATTGAATTCTAATGACATTTTGATATGTTTCATCTACAAACTCATTGAAAGTCTAAGGTGTAAAATCATCCATGTCCTTGGATAAATGATTATGAATCGATATAGTTAACCATCTCTAAAGTAAAATTATTCTGTACGATGTATCCGACACTAAACGTTGGTGCATGTATGAGGAATTCAACAGAATGCCTCCAGAAGGATCCGTCACCTTTTACCATTAAACCTGACGGTGCATGTGGCAGGTTTCCCTCCAGTGGTTCAGTGTTATGAGTTGATCTTAGAATGTGGTAGACAGTATGACTTCGATACACAGATGGTGGTTAGCACTGAGGGGAGGGTCTTGGCGAACTTCAGTCCGGCCTCCATTGCACAAGCCTTCAGCATGCCGGATCTTCCTTCGGTCTGTGCATTGAACATTGACACTGCCAGGACTTATTATGAGAATGAGCCAACCAAGGCTCAGCAGATGATCAACTCATGGCTGGAGAAGCCAAAATCTCAGTATTCGAAGTTGCCCAAACAACTGCACAGGGTAAAATTCAGGTCAGATGTCTACGATGCCATTACATTGCTGAGCAGGGTGGCAGGATTGAGAAGTGCAGGAGTGTTAGAGAGTTGGATGGTCCATGTGATCACCAAGATGAGTCAAGGCACGAACTATCACTGGGCAGGGCTCATAAGCGCTGAGATTGACAAACAACTGAGAAATGTTTTGGAGGCGAAGAAATTCACTATGTCTTCTTACATTATGTATGTGCTAGCCATTTCCTATCCCTACAAAGGTTTGACTCCGAGGGGAACCATTGGGCAGGACATAATCTATGAGGTTTATGCCCCAAATTCTGATGAAGTTATCACTGGCCACCTACTTGATGATGCAGCTACATACTTTGCAGTGATAGATAGATACATGGCCAACAGGGAGGACTGGAACGGAATTGTTGAGCGGTCCAAGGAAGAGACAGACTCTATTAAATGCCGACTCAGGGTTTTGCCATTGCCACCTATTGTTGAGTTAGATAGAATATTCTCGAAGGTCCAAGGGATGTTAGTGTAGGAGAAAGACAAAGGGAGTGGCAGTTAATGCTCATTTTGAGATTTGTGCTTCCCTATTACCATGGGGCATGCATTGGACCGAACTTCCTTGGGGACTGTGTCAGAGCCGACTTGGATGATGGCATTTAATGTGTGCCTTAGTTTGTTTCTTTGGCCGACCTATTTTGGCGGTTTTTATTATTTTGTAAAATGTTTGGCTGGGCCGACATGTCTTGGGGGGAATTTGTTATTAATATGCATTCTTGCCTCATTGTAAGGGGTGAGACATTGGTTAGCTAAGCAGCAATAGCGATAAGCAAGAGCAATAGTTAGAATTTCTTAGTCTTTTCTTGAAGCAAATACTGTATTAGAACAGTTGAATTGTTGCAGATTTTGGTGATTAATACAATTGGAGACATTGTGGTTTTCCTAGTGGAATCCTTTGTGTTATTTCATCTTGCATGGTTCTTGTTGTTCCATCTTTTAAATTGCTTGAAGATTTAGGGTTTAATATTTAGAAATAGATTAGTTTTAGTTGGATAAATGATGTTTATGATTTCATATTTGGAATGTTTGTAGCTATCTCTGGTCTATACTCCCAGTAACTATCTGATTGTAGTAGGCTGGTGAAGTCAACCTCGACCATATATATTTGATGTGCTTAAGTTCGATTGTAGATGCAAGTCTATGATTTGAAAATTTAAATACCTCAGAAGATTGCACCGTTCTTGTAAGATTGCATTGTGGGTCGATCAGGAACTAGTTATTTGAGATAGGTCCATTCCAAATATCTATTGTTTACATTATTCATTCTGGAGTAGTTTAGATTCGATTATATCCTCGCATCCTTATCTTTTGCTATTTCTTTATCATTTGGTTAAATTTAGGATTAAAGATCATCGTATTGCAAAATCTGATAAACTGAAAGATACAGTTTTCTTGTAGTAAGGTCCGATTGTGATTACTAGCATTCACATTTTATCTGAGTTGTTTTATGCATTGTTATGACCTAACACCCGAGAGACCTTGGGGTGATTTTCAGTAATTTATTGTTGAAGATTACCTTTCAAGAGAGATAGGATATTGTATTCTGTCTGAGTTGTTGCTGTGCAGAAAACACCATCAACACCACTCAAACCCCAAACATCAACACGACAGTGCCTCTCACCACCACAACAAGCACCATTCCAAATCCACCACCACCAAGCTCCAACACATCAAGCCAATACAGTATGGCATTGCAAGCCGCTCAACAAGTTGTCTATCAAAAGGAATTCCTGCAAGTACAAAAACAACAAGTCGCACAACTAGCTGCCCAACAAGCCACTCAAGCTACACAAGCTACACAAGTCGCCCAGGCGGAATTACAAGTTGCTTAGGCTGCCCAAGCCCAAATCTTATTACAACAACAACAACAAAAAGTGGCACAAGCCCAAGCCGCACAAGCACAAGCACAAGCTCAAACTCAAGCTCAAGCTCAAGCTCAAGCACATGCTCAAGCTCAAGCCCAATATCAAGCACAACAAGCACAAGCACAAGCGCAATATCTTGCACAACAACATGCAACGCAACAACAAGCACAAGCACAAGCGCATTATCTTGCACAACAACACACAACACAACAACAAGCATATCAGCAAATGCTAAAGCAATATCAAGAATAGCATGAAGTAGCCCAATTAGAAGATCAACAACAAGCATTGTTGGCAAAACAACAATAGCAAGCTCAACAACAAGCAATCCTGGCACAATAGCAACAAGACCAACAACAAGCGTTGTTGATATAGTAGCAAGTACAAGCATACATGTCTCAGCAAAATGTGCAAATATCACCAATCAACGCATCAACTAATCCACCCATCCCATCAACAAGCGAACCACCTCAAAACACTTTCATCCCACCTCTTGATCTAAAAAATAATGTCATAGCACAAATCAAATTACTCTCACAACAAGTGTTTGACCTTCAATCAAGGCGAACCATGAAAACATCTAGCAACTTGTGTCCTTATCCATTCGACAGAAGCCTTGTGATGAAACCATTCCCAAAGGGATTTGAGATCCCCAAGTTTGACAAGTATCGTGGGATAGGAAACCCTGAAGATCACATTAGGGAATTCTAAGTTCATTGCATGGAAGTCACGTATGATGATACCTATCTGATGCGACTATTTCCTAGGAGCCTGGCTAGCCACGCCATGGAATGGTTCTCTCGCCTACCTACAAGCATCAATACATTCCACGAAATCATAGATGCATTCATCAAAAACTACGCATGCAATATCACCATGGATGTCAGTCTAGAGGAACTATCAGCTCTTAAACAAGTTAAGAATGAATCATTTTCCTCATTCCTACAATGATGGTGATCTAAGGCCAATCAGATCAAATGGGTCATGCCCGAGGAACAAGTGTGCACTATCATATCCAACCTTGATGGCCTCTTGGCATTCCACCTCAAGGTCCAAGGGATCACTATGTATGACCAATTGATTTCCAAGGCACTCAGCATCAAACGAGCCCTTATGACACAACTTGGAGGATCAACTTCATATCCTGAACAACAAAACAATCGCCCATCTACAAGCTATAATGACAAACCTCACACATGGGAAAGAAAGAAAAATGTTACCAATGATGGTGTCATTGATGCCAAAGTTGTCATCAGTGCCCCTTGGAAAAACACACCCGCACCACAACAAAAAATCCAAAACCATCATCAAAACAATAATCCAGCGAACACAACAACACAACAACCAAACAATCAAGTGATCAATAATGTCAATGATCAAAGGGGACCGCCCTAGCAAAACAAGAATTTCACCAAGCGGAAGTACACCGCCCTTGGGGAACCACTTGAAGTCATTATGAAGAAACTAATAAATGAAAACCTCATCAAGATTCCCACCTATGAGAACTACCAAGAACCAGATGTAAAACCTCCTTGGTACAACGAAAATCAGCTCTGCAACTTCCATAAAATCAAAGGACACACCACTAACAGTTGCATCAGGTTAAAAAATATAGTCCAAGACCTCATTGATCAAAGAATCATAAGTGTAGAACAACCAACAGGGAATCAGAATCTCAAAATATACACAAATCCAATGCCTAACCATAGCAATAAAGGGAACAATAACACTAATAAGGGGAAAGGAACCTTCAAAAATGTGAATCATGTGTATGACCATGTCATCGCATCCATGGATGACTATTGTGCTACCATCACCATCAAAGGAGCCCATATAGTCACCACAAGAGGTGACAAAGTTACCATCGCAGGTTCATCCCAACTAAATAGGGTACCTGCACCCAGATCTATTCCCAATGGCTACAATGTCCTTGATTAGCTAAAAAGAACCTCAGCACAAATCTTCATTATGGAGTTATTAAAAATCTAATCTGCCCACAAGAAAATCCTTGAGGAAGCATTGGCTTCATCCACTATCCCCGCAGATCTTGATGCGGAACAATTCCAAGCTATGGTCGGAAACATCATCACTCCAAATCTCCTTACATTCTCTGACCAACATTTTCCTGCTCAACCATCTCACAACCGTGCACTCCATTTAGAGGTCCTAGTGCAGAAAAATAAAGTCAAACAATTCTTGCTGGATGGAGGTGCAGGCTTGAATATTTGTTCCCTCAAGCTCATTGAGAACCTAAAAATATCAGAGGATTCCATCAACAAAGGAAAAGGTATTACAATCAGAGCATATGATGATCAGGAAAGAGTGTCCCAAGGCACCATCCAAATCCGTATTCAAGTGGGGCCAGCTATCATGGAAACCACCTGTCAGGTCCTGGACCTCGACTTGCCTTATAACATTCTCCTAGGACGTCCATGGATCCATGCAATGCAAGTAGTAGCATCAACCTTCCATCAATGTGTCAAATTCACATATGAAGGACAAGAGGTCACCATCCATGGAGATCCTGAACCATTCTCCTACTGCAAAATCCTTGAGGCAAAATAACTCAAGTACCTAAAAATGATGAAGACCCATCAACACCATACATTGATCCAGCCACTCTCACCTCCACTTTTGCGGCGGAGTCACCCGTCATTCCCGCCATCCCCACTATCTCTAATATCAAAGTTATCATCTAGGATAACGGTTTTGGAAACTATATGATTCCCAAAAATTCCTTTATGGTAGGAGAGTTACAACAATCTCCTAGATCACGAGGACGTCATCAATCAAATCAAGCCTCCACTTCCCAAACATCCCCTAAATATCCCAACTTTAGAAGTTAGGGAGATCTTGGCTGAGAAGTCATAGAGGAGGACCCATCTCATCTCCTATACCAAGATAATACACTAGTAGCTGATCTACCAATGGATGACAGAAGTAAAGGTTTGCAAATGATGCTTGCAATGGGCTATGACAGAAACCAGAAACTGGGGAAAAACAACAATGGGCTTATAATACCCCTCATTCCTAAGATGCGAATGAGAAATCTTGGCCTCAGATGTACCCCTTCAAGTATAACCATATGTGGACAAGGTCCCCCAGTTAAAGTAATCAAGACTCCCCATGAACCAACACCAGCTCAGCTTTGCTTACCTGTATCCACTGGCCGTGTCATAGATAATTTCACTTTTGACATAACTGATGTTTGTAGTAGTAGTGATGATGAGGATCCCATAACCAACATACCCAGGCTCTTTGAGGATACCACCCTTCTCATGATTAGCACCCTATCTTATGAGTCTAAAAACCAAAACCATGAAATTTGTCTAGTCTACCCACAACTCATCGATTATGACCAACGAGGACCACCAATTCTTGAAACATTCGAAAATGATGAGGTGCTCTCAAAATTCATGGGACTATAGGATAATATTTTGTATGGGGATCACAAAGCAATATTCATCATTGAGCTAGATACACAGGCCTATTATGGGGAAATTATTAAATCCCTCAGTTGCAAAAGTGAGAAATTAAGAATAATATCTAAGTCCTTGAGTGAAAACCACACTGTGGCACTCTCCGACACGAAAAAAAGTAAAAAGAAAGGATGCATCCAATGATGAAAACCTCTCTGAGGCACCCGAGGATGGGAGATTCAATCTTCCTTTTAGAGCTCTCCATCAGGAAAAATCAGCGGTCCTAGCAGAAAAGTGCAACCTAGTTAATCTAGGAATATAGAAAACACCGCACATCACATTCTATACAGAGTCATTACTATCAGAAGAACAAGAGCTCCTAGGAGCCTTCTTAAGAGAAAGACAAGTTAATTTTTCATGGAGCTATGCAGATATGCCCGGGCTTGATCCAGAGATTGTAGTTCATCATCTAGGCGTGTACCCTGAAGCAAAGCCTGTTAGACAAAAACTCGGGAAAATGCACCCTCAGATTTCCCTGCTAGTCAAAATGGAACTAAAGAAGCTATTAGACACAGGATTCATTCGACCAATAGATTATCCAAAATGGGTGTCAAACCTTGTTCTTGCCTCAAAACTCGATGGGAGCATCAGAATTTGCACAGACTTCAGGGACTTAAACAAAGCATGTCCAAAAGATGATTTCTTGTTGCCCAACATTGACATGATTGTAGACATGATGGCATGACACGAAATTCTTTCCCTGATGGATGGTTTCTCGGGATACAACCAAATAATGATTGTTGAAGAAGACCAACACAAAATGGCCTTCACTTGTCCATGGGGGACTTACTGTTGGAATATGATGCCATTCGGCTTGAAGAATGTAGGAGCAACATACCAAAGAGCCATGATGTTAATCTTCCATGCCATGATTCATAAAACTGTCAAAGATTATGTCGATGACATACTAGCCAAATCCAGAAAGAGGAAGGATCACATAGCAACCTTGAGTACTATTTTTGACAGGTTGGAGGAATACAAGGTTCGATTAAATCTAAAGAAGTGTGTCTTCGGCGTACAATCAGGAAAGTTGCTAGGATATATAGTGTCAATGAGAGGTATTGAGGTAGACCTTGCTAAGGTAAAAGAAATCCTTGAGATGGAGGCACCCAAAACATTGAAATAATTAAGAGGTCTCTAAGGCAAGCTTCAATCCATCCAAAGGTTCATAGCACAGCTAGTGGATAAACAGAATTCATACTCTCACCTACTTCACAAGGGAGTAGTGTACAAGTGGGATAACAAGTGTGAAGAAGCCTTCAATAAGATCAAAGAATATTTTCTTACACCACCAGTCCTCATGCCACTGATCCCAAGAAAGCCATTAATTCTTTATGTGTCAATAGTAGCAGCCCTTGGTGCTCTTCTAGCTCAACACAATGAAAAGAGGACAGAAAGGGCCATATATTACATCAGCCACACAATGGTTGGGCATGAGTTAAATTACTCATTCATTGAGAAAGGATGTCTAGCAGTAGTGTTTGTGTCACAAAAATTCAAACATTACATGCTGGCACACAAAATAAAACTCATCGCCAAGATTGATCCCATCAAGTACTTACTCTCAAAAGCAATACTCACTGGAAGAATGGCTAAATGGATCATGATACTATCAGAGTATGACATTGAATATGTGGAGCGGAAGGTAATTAAAGGCCAAGTCATCACAGATCAGCTTGCAAAAGCACCAATCTATTCAGAGAATCCTCTCATCTCAAAGTTTCCAGATGAATCCATCTTCAATCTCAACATAGCCAACCATTGGAAACTTTACTTTGATGGCTCATACACACAACATGGATCAAGAGCCGATGTCTTCTTTATCACTCCACAGGGTGATTACATACCTAGATCCTAGAAATTAGCATTCCCCCGCACCAACAACATTGCAAAATACGAAGCTCTAACCATAGGTCTTAGAATAGCAGTGCAGTGGCACATCATGGCTCTCAGAGTATATGGAGACTCCCAACTAATAATAAATCAAGTGAATGGTGAATACTAGACTAAGGATGATAAGCTCACCCCATACAAGAAACTGGTGGAGACACTCAAAGAATCCTGCATCGAGATCACATTTGAGCAAATTCCTAGAGCAAACAACAGAGTTGCAAACGCCATGGCAACGATTGGATCCTTATTGGACATCCCTCGCAACGTCCTAAAACATGAATTCTTGGTAGAGAAGCTTCTCGTGCCCATATTCGAGGTACCAAAATCAGAATTTATGTGTGAAATCGTTGGTCCTGGAGATCCTTGGTACCATGACATTTATACCTACCTACGAATAGGTGTCTAACCTGTTGACTTACCCTCAAGTTTAAAAAGAAATTTTATTAAAAAATCCTCTAGGTTTGTCATCCTAGGAAATACCTTATACCATAGAAGCATAGAGGGAACCTTATTATGTTGCCTTAATACTAACGAAGCCTTGACTGCTTTAACTGAGGTGCATAACGAAATTTGTGGTTCGCACTCGAGTGGAATGACCTTGGCCAAGAAACTACTAAGGATGGGGTATTATTGGCACACTATGGAAAGAGAGGCACATGACTATGTCAAAAGGTGTCTACAATGTCAACAACATGGGGACCTCATCCATGCTCCAACTCAAGAGCTCCATCCCATCATTACACCATGGCCCTTCTCACAGTGGGGGCTCGATCCCATCGGAAAAATCACTCCCACTTCATCTAATGGCCATAAGTTTATCATAACAGCCACCGAGTACTTTACCAAGTGAGTCGAAGCCATACTAGTGACCTATATAATAGGGAAGTAGATATCAAAGTTAATTCTGAACTATCTCATATTTCGATATAGTGTTCCCCAAGCTATTATCTCAAATAATAGAACACCATTCAAGAATTAGGATGTTCGCGACTTGTGTGAAAAATTCAAAATCCAACATCGCTTCTCCACCCCATATTATCCCTAAGGCAATGGCCAAGCAAAAGCCACAAATAAAACCATTTTAAAGATCCTCAAGAAAACAGTCAATGACGCAAGTCATGACTGGCATCTGTAGCTCAATCCCGCCCTCTGGGCCTATTGAACTAGCATCCGCACACCCACTGGCGCCACCCCATTCTCCCTAATCTATGGATTGGAAGCCATATTGCCCATTGAGATCGAGCTCCCATCACTAAGAATATCACTACAAAACCTCATCATGGATGAAGAATACCAAGTATCAAGATTGAATGAGCTAGAGCTACTAGATGAGCAGTGTATAGATGCTTTAAATCATTTTCAAGTCTATCAGAATATACTCAAGAGGAGTTATAACAAGAAAATCAAAAGCAGGACTTTCCAAGTTGGAGAACTGGTACTAAAGGAGAATCAAAAGAATGTCTTGAATCCAAACAGTAAAAGAAAATTTGAACCCAATTGGTTAGGACCATTTGTTATCACAATGAGTTATAATTTAGGGGCATATCAATTATCAACACCCGAAGGGGAACCTCTGCAAGAGCCCATGAATAGCTCCCATCTCAAAAAGTTTTATGCCTAAATCTTTCAAGGTATAGAACCCAAAAAATCAAAAAATGTCTTGAAAAAATGGTTACCTTAGTGAAAACCTGGCAAACAGGTGTCTTAGTGACAACAAAAAAAATCCAAAAAAATCAGAAAAAAAGGATCAAAAACAATAAAGAGAAAAATCATCCTCTAATGAAAACCACTTCGGTGGCACTTTGAGCAGGTACCTTGGAAAAAACATGGCAAACAAGCACCTTGTGTAAATAATCATGTTCCATCCACCAGGATCTTCATGTCTTGCTATGCATCATCCATCTTCCATCACATTTTGTATCTCCATCCATCACTCATCCACCTGCATTGGTGCAGGAGCACCTGCCTAAGTGCTTAGTTGCAACCTTATTTTAGAAGGTTTTTGTTTTAAATTCTTTTTGATGTTTTGGTAAGGTCTCAAACACCATTGATAATGTGTATGAGGACCTTTTGGAGCTTAGGTTTAAATTTGAATAAGTTGGGAATCTTTGTGTGGTTGATTCCTAAGGTTTTGGTTAAGATTGCAAAACATAGTGTGTTTTCAAACACACATCTTTTGATTACTTTTGAGCTCGAAACAAAAAACCTAAATATTTTCTTGGGATGTAAAAGAAATCTCTCGACATTTTGAGGGGGTTGCATGTTTTTGACAATGGCAGTTGTGATGAAAATAAGCAAGAAGCAGTGATTTTGTTGTGAACAAACCTATTTTCCTGTTCTTGTTGGCGTAATAGTAAATAGATGAATAGAATAAATCTTTATTTGGTTTAAGAACATGTAAAGCATCCTTTTGAAGTTTTTTTTTGGTATTGTTAAATAGTTTTTCCATCGCTCTCTGCTCTTTGTAAAATCTGTGTCTTTTCTTTAGTTCTGTTTGGACTGGTAAAAACTAGAATAATGGAGTTTTAGGGTTGTTTCTGATCGTGCCAGGCAGTATGGACGTAGAGGAAACAATACTAAACTCCAGGCTTGTATATAATGTATATATAATAGTCATTAGAGGTTCAATAGGCAAGCTGGAAGATTGTTCCTAGGCGAGTTGGGAAGCCCAACTAGGAAAGACAGTCAAGAGGGCAAAACCCTAACGTAGCAGGGGTGTGGCAACATTAATCTCATAATGAGTGTTGTGAACACAAGCAGCTCTAAGAAGGTGTGGAAAAGTAAACAGAAGACTCTTCAATGCATTTGTGGTCAGAAAAGGCAGAACAGACCAAGGAAGGGTCTTAAGAAACCCTAGTTTCCACCAAGGTTGGATTGTACCCCTGTATGGGCAGGAAAGGTACCAAATTCCAAAGAATCTATCAGAGCTTGGGAAAAGAGCCAGAGAGTCAATAGAAATTTTGGCACAAGCAGTTGGAAGAGAAGAGTTCTAACCTGTTCTTTGTGTTGAGAGGGCTAAAAGGGGCTCAAGGCTTGTAGCCCTGCCCAAGAACCTAGAACTGAGATTTTAGGAAAACGATGGAGAACTAAAGCTTGGTGTTTGTTGAAGCACCTGGAAAAGATGACTTTGGAAGTCTTGGAAGGCGTCACACACCCCTACAACAAGGTTGGGCAGAATGGAAGGTTGGCTAGTCTTTAGAGAAATAAGGGCTAGATGGTGCATGTGAAGAAAGAGCACTAAGGAATGCTTGGTAGCAGCAAATTGGTAATGATAGCAGGGTTGTTAAAGTGAACCAGGGGTGCCTCAATAGCAGAGGACCTATAGGTTGTGGGGTGAAAGAACTAACACCTTGGGAGTTCTCAAAACAAGGACTCAGAGCATTGAGATTGTGTTTTCTCAATCCAACCCTCGTTCTATCATGCATCCTCACCATAGCTTGGTCTTGTGTTCATATCACAATCCCTCCTAGTACTACTCAGCCCATCCCCAAGGTCAGTTTGTCCTACCTTTATCGAAGTAGTCTATTACATCACACTGGGGGCATGTTATCATTGGATCAGATTCGTGTATATTCTTGAATTCCTAAAATCAAAAAATTCAAAAACATCAAAAAATCAAATAACGTCCAAATCATATCAAAATCCCAAAATAGGTCAAAAATTCAATCAAAAAGTCAAAAAATAGAGTTTTCTTGTCAAACTATGGGTCTCTGAGCCTTGAACGTAGGCAAGGTTGATCTTTGATCATCCCCCAAGACATTTAGGTAAGTCCTTTAAGAGTCTGTCATAATAAACTAGCATTTCATCATGTATATCTTCATCTATAAATCGGTCAAGTCGTCAATCAAACTACGTGGTCTCTATGTATATAATGTAGGCAAGGGTAATCTGTTGATCAGCCCCTGAGGCCCCGAGGATAGGTCCTTAGATTATTCCCTTGGTCAAAATATCAGAAAACCCCAAAACATTTGAAAATCGAAAAGAAAAACACTCATAAAATCTCAAAAAAATACCAAAAATAGCCTCAAAACATTTCAAAACTCCAAAAACATCCAAATATTTGAAAAAAATCCATCTGTCTCATCTCACTTGCACCTACAATAGACATCACTCATAATAAATCAATCATCATCCTCAGCCTTTGGTAAAACAATCAGAAACAAGTCTAGCAGGTTAAAAAGTGAAAACTTAAAACGTCAAAATCTCAAAATCTAGGTTAGTACGTAAGCAAGTTGGTCAACTATTTTTGTCAATAGCCTATCATCCAATTAGTCCCATATCAAATCATCTGATATCATCATGTCCTAGGTTGCATCCTTCCTACAATGGACATCAACATCAGGCATCACCATAGTTTAGTCTTGGCTAGCGGTATTGAAGAACATCAGCTCATTTGTTTACTGCATCTTTGTCTTTTGATTTATCTTATTATGCCCATTCCAAGGACCTCTCAATGATGTCCCCAATGAAGGTATTTAGAGAGATGGGAATGGGGCAGCAATCATTATCTTTTTATCTGTTGCACTTGTTGGATTTTCTTGTAATATAATTTAGGTATGTACGGAGGGTGTTTTAGATATTTAGTTGACCACATAGGAAGGCTTTCCTTTCTATGTTTTGGTCTGAGATATTTGAAATATCTAAAGTGCATCCTAGTAAGGTTTTTGTATGCCAGGTGTGAACAAGGATACTCCTATCTGATTGTCAAGTCAGAGTCCATCATACTAAATACAACATCATCCTGGTTCTTAATACTTTGATGCATCGTATTTATGTGTGTTATCAAACATAAGATAATTGGCCTTTTGAAAATCCCAACTCCATGGTAGATGTTCATCATCATCATCATCTTTTGTCTTGTTGAAATCTCTTCTTTCTTCCATTTATTCTTGCTTTTCACACTAACAAGGTACTATGACAGTTAATCACCGCCATCATTAATCCTACATCCACAAATTGTCAGCACAATGCATATCATATAGAAAAATTGATCATCTCATACGCATTTAATATAGATTTGTTAATCTAAGCATCTCATAAACATAACATTACATACATGTTTGCATATAACCATCTCTTACGTAATTGCAGGAAACATAAATAATCCATCACATCATCCATTGCATAGTCATATAACCACCATCGCATCACATAAATAGATTAGGCATTTGCATCCATTTGCATAAAGCATCATCATAAACATACATATCATCCATCATCCATCCATATCATATAGAACATCTCATAAATCATTTTTCATTTCATTTTATAAATCATCCCATATCATTATAAGCATCCAACTCATAATTAAACAAAGCATAATAGGTACATAAACATTATAAACAATCCATCGCATTAAGTGCATACATTCATCCATAATCATATAAAACATCTCATAAAAGCATTCATTGTGCCATCACATATACATCATAAGGTCATTATTCACATATCATTTTGCATATACACCATAAATCATCATCTCCATACCATCTTGCATAACATATCACATCATATATCATCACATCATAACATCGTCACAAGTGCATATCATACATGGAAAATCACATACATTCATACATTCATAGCCACATATTAGGATCACTACATTCACATCATCATCACCATCATAACAGAAAAAGAAATCATTGCATAAATCATCACATTTGCATAGATTGCATCATCATATAAGCATACATATCATTTACCATCCATCCATATCGCATATCATATAAATCTATTTACATATCATATGTCATCATTCATTAGATGCATAATATAGATCTATTAGTCGCATAACCATCACATAATGCATACACCATCAGAAAGAAATGCATCCATATATACTATAGCCATCACATAATACCATAACATTATTGCATAGGATATAGAAATAGAACCATCCATTAATGCATAATAAATAAATAGTACATAGCACATCATATCACCATTATCATCTCATATATATATCATCAAGTAACTGTCATAGTACAAAATAATAATTAGATCATTGTACATATGTGTATGTCAATAAGTACAAAAAGGCCCAACGGGCTATAAAAAATGAGCCCATATGGCACGAAAGAATAATATCTCGATCAAAATGAGGTCTAACCCTCATGTCTGGTACCCTCGCCTCTGTCACCATGACCCTCTTCCGGTCTATGGCTGGTCCGCTATGAATAATCTAGGGCCCGGACTGCTCTAGGTATGGCTTGATTTTAAAGCAATCAATAATAATCCGTCTCTCGGATGGCCTCCCTATATGAAAGAAGAGGCACTGTGTTGTGAGAGGAGGTGGTCGCCATACTCTCTAGTTGTTGTTTGTGGCCCATCTTTGCAGCCGCCTGTAACTCTACGGCTTGCCTCTGTAAAACTGTTTGATCTCTCTTTGCATGGGCCTAGTCCCTCTCTGTTGTTAGGGCTTGAACCTGGGCTTGCAACTGTACTATCAACCCATCCCTTGGATCCGGCTGACCCACTAGCTATCCTTGCGGAGGCTGCACATGAGGCTAGTCCCCACCCCTGGTTCGTGGTGGTGTGGCGGCCCAATCCTGGTGCCCATCATGTCCACCCTTCGGCCCTTAATCTTGGTCCTACATCTGTACATCAACACAAGGCTGATCCATCTGAACCTATGTCAGTTGGACCTATGTTGGTTGGTCCTATGCTGGTTGTCTTGCTCGAGGACCACCACCTCCTCATCTTCGACCTACTCCCCTACCCCTGTCTCTCCATCGAACAAAGGGTGCACCTGGAACTGTCAAACATAGACGTGGTTGAAACCAATCTTTGTATGCCTGAGTCACTCCTAGATCTGTGACCCACTAATCATACACCCATGGTTGGGCCACCAGCTGCCTAAAACTTTCCACTGCCTCAAAGGCAGAAATGTATCGCTCCTAGGCACCCTGTGATACTGTGCGAGCAAAAATGGCCACATATTTATCATCTGGCCTATCTTGTACCTCCCCAAACTAACGATAAACGTGTCCTAAAAAATATCCCTCAATCATAGCGTGCTCTCACCCCTGCATAAACCAATCCTAGTGAGAAAAAGAATAGTTGTACATCATCGATCCATCCAAGCCGACCAAGGTATGGATGCCACGTAAACACTGTCATCTTATCAATGACCCTCCTCTAGTGAGGGATCTCATGATCGCCTATGTGTGTGAATGGCACACTGCCCCTGTAGTGCCAAACCACTGAATCATCGAGTCTAACTGGCACTAGAACAATCCGCGGAAAAAGAACAGAGATGTGCTCCCATGCCCACAAATGAAGGAGCGTGACACCTGCACCAAGTGCCATGTTGTCCAAGTATGCATACTCATGTAAATCCCTCTAAAGGGAGGCAAGAAGAATGCATACTCATGTAAATCCCTATAAAGGGAGGCAAGAAGAACTGGACCCCATGCAAAACGGACTAGCCTGTCACAAACCATCTGCTCCCAACAAAGCCCCCAGCTAGGACTGAAGTATCGACCTCATCTATTCAAAGCAACAAGACCTAAAATGATGGTAGTTATCACTAGACGAAATGGTGATGTGAGCATCCTGTGGCGCTCCAGCTCTATCTAGCCCTTGCAAAAAATAACTTCCTCTATAGCCAGGACTGCATGGCAAGCATCCCGTCTGGCATCCATATCATAAATAACTCGTTGACCATGTATCGGCAATCTAAGGATGCACCACATGTCCTCCAAGGTAATGGTGACCTCACCAGTGGGAAGATGAAAGGACGATGTCTCACTATGCCATCTCTCAGCAAGCCAGACATCATGCCAAGATGGTTCTGCACAAGTGTTGTGTAGGCAATGTACCATATCCCCATCTCTCGAAATCGGTCCTACTCCCTATAGATCAGATCTTGCAAATAACTAAATATCTCCTATGATCTATGCTCATGAGAATAGAGCTCCCTCGCCCCCTCCTGCATTAGGAAAGATCACTGTGTTAAAATCATTGAGAAAATTTATCCCGAGCATTCAAAAAGCTATCCTAGCATTGCAAACTGTGAAGGCGTCGCAATTTGAAATTTGCAAACAACGACGCTGGCATCTTCAAATCCCAAACTGCACTGCGGTGGTGCACTTTGCTTAAGCATCCCGAACCCTAATTCTAAATTCCACCACAACGTCGGAGTTTGAAATCCAGCGCTCCATTTCACGAAAGCTTCAGAGTTTGAGGAATCTTTTCAAACTCCAAAATCCACCGCGGCGGTCCATCTTGTGATGGCGGTTCAGTTTGGAGGACCGAGCGGTCCAATTTGAAATTTGAGTGGCACTATATAGCACCGCTGCAAATGACCTAGTTCTAAGAACAATAAATAAGCGCATAAAATGAAAAACGAAGCTCAGGTAAGGATCACATATCGGTGCCCCAATGTTGGGAGGTCGTTGGTATGTCCATACTCGGTCAAAGATATGCAACGGGAGCTATCATTGTGCCATCTCATTAGGGTATCAAGGCTCAAATCGTGAAATCTCTTAAGGCTGAATGTGTCCAAATGAATTGGAACTAGCCCCTCGAGGCCCATTTAAGCATGAAAATTAGGGTTTTTTGACCCCATTCGGCCATCCTGCTAGGGTTTTGGACCCCTGGTTCCATTTTTGTCTATCTAAAGGTCATTTCACACTGTTTTTTGGTGTTTTACCTCATTTTTGACCTCCTAGAGCCTTTCTGGACCTATCAAGCATCTTGTCCTATTTTTTCACGAGACCACCCAAAAAATCAAAATTTTCATCTAATCTCTCGAGGGGGCAGTATATTACCATAGTTTCCTTCGCTAGGGCAATAGTGAGACAATTTTTTGGCATTTGATCGAGATTGTTTATTCTTTGAACCAATGCAACAAGTGCACTGCTTCAAAGAGGGGTAAAATGTAGACATAGAAAATATACTGATTGACATTACACATCTGATCCCGACTGTAATGCCCCATCATAATAACCTAAGGAATGTTGCAATTGTGTATAGAAGTGAAATAAAAAAAAATTAAATTAATAATATTAAGTTAATTAGTTGCATACATTCACTAAGTTACATGACGTTACACTACTTGAGTTTCCATAGACGACTTTAGTATTTTGCATTGCATATATTTAATTATTCATAAACTTAAAAATAAGCATTACATAACATTTGAAATTCCATTCAAGATAATATAAAGTACAAACATTTTTCTTACTTTGCATTTGACAAGATATTACAATACTCATTCATCTGATGAGGTAGATCAAATAATAGTTACAATTTACATTTACAATGTTCACCTCATAAACAATTGAGGGATGTTTTACAATACAAGTTTTACAAGAATGCAATAAAGAAAATACATCTATATCCAAGTGCGAGCTCTCCTTCCATGAAGCTCTCGATGCCATGATCATAAACTGGGGACCCAACGGAGTAAGGTGCACGTTCCACCCAACCATGTGGTACCCATAGGTCCACCCCCCGTGCTAGGAGATAGTAATATGGTTACCTAGACATAATCTACTAACCCTAGACACAAGTACATAACTGACTGATGGTTACATTGCTTCTAGATTTTAGACGATCGAATGTACTAAGTACACAAGGTAGACTGTTATTTTAGGTGGAGTGTCATCACAATATTGCAAAGGTTACCCTGGTGTTTCTTCCTAGGTTCCGGCCCCCAACTTGGGTTACCCTGGTAACCTCTTACGAAACCCGGCCCCATTTGCAAACAATTGCGGAATCGAATATCTTTTAAAGTAACAAGACATCGATTTGCCATACCAGGCCTTCTCATCTTATACTCAAGACTGAACTAGCTCAAGAGTCATTAAGTGAGGCATAAACATCTTGTTAAAGATTTTAATTCTAACTACTGTGTTGTTTAGTTATCATTGACTTACTAACTCTTTGTAAGTTACCCTGACACCACTTTGTGTGTCGGCCCTTACATAGAGCCACTCCCCTAAACATAACAAGGATTTCTAAGTTTCCCTGACTAAGGTTTACAAGGTGCACAAAATTCAATCACATAATAATAAATGACACACAACGGTCATTAAAACTTTTATTCATAAACCAGGTAACAATACACCATATTCTAAGACGTGCACAACCCAAGTCGACTCAAGAAATACATTTGAACAATAACATCACCCTTTCTATACAAATTGTTCTGGAAGACTTACACATCTAAGACTTTCCCAATTTGCCCAACAAGAAACATGATTATAGCAAATCAAGAAAAATAACCGTCTACTATTTGGATTTACTAAATCCAATCAAACAATAATATATGCACGAAATTATTCAACTAAAACATAATTTCATTCTTCAATCATTAAGAAAATTAGATCTAGCATTTAACTCCAGTTCCACATACATGCATTTTAAATCTCCCTTCTTAATGCATAACATTTTAAAAAAAGAATAACTATTCTTAGTTTTCTTTACTAATTATCAATATTTATTACATTTAAATAAACATGCAATAAAATATTATAATTAAATATCTATTATAATTAAACATATATTCTTCATTATTAAATTTAACTTATATTCCCACAACAAAAACACACATTATAATTTATATATTATAACATATATATATACATTACATATATATAATATGTATACATTTAATTACATATATTATATAAATGAAATATATTATATATATTATAACTTACAAATTAAAAGTAAGTTTTTTTTTTAAACATTAAACAAAAGAAAAGAAAAAATCTTATATTAAGATTTGGGCAGGGTCGACTGTCTACACAGCCGAACCCTCCATGGGAGGGCACGGCTGTGCAGGCAGCGCCGGCGCTGCCTATGAAGGCAGCGCTGGGCGCTGCCCTCACAGCTGGCTCCCCTATGGGGGTCAGCCGTGGGGATAGCCCCGGCCCTTCCTCAATAAATACAAAAGTTTAATAAATTTCATTTCAATAAAAACTCAGAATTTCTTCCGCGTCTCTATACAAAGTTTCGCGTACGAAAATTTTCAAAATTAGAGAATTTCTTCATAAACATTGTTAATCAATAAGATTATATATATATTGATTTATGTATATGTATATCTTTCCAATACACATATACATATATTAATATATATGTAATTTATTTAGTAATTTAAATCAATCAGACAAGCAACTAATTTCTACAAAATTGCTACAGGAAATTGAGAAAATTAACATTGTACAGGATTATTTTCCTCACAAAATTCCAATTTAACCTCAATGGGCTTTCAATTCCATTCAAATAATAAACAATTTCCTCCATAACTTAAAATACTCAAATAATCTAAAAATTATTTTCCGACAAGATTCTTCATAAGCTTATTTTCTCAAAATAACAAAGAACTATTATTTTACTAAACTACAGAGCATACATTTGTTTCCTTTTGAATTTCTTCTATTGTTTTCTCTATCCTTGTTTTCTTGAAATTCTCACAAATAACAACAAGTTTTTACAGAAAGATTTCCAGTAAACAATTTACCAAGAAGAACAAGGGTTTTAACAATAAAGAAAATTCTTTTCAGGGAAATACCTGTCATTTGAAGATCTTAGTTGTTGGAGAGAATCTTCTGCCTGTAGTGTGCAATCCCCAAAGCTTCTCCAATACACCAAATCCAAAGAAAACTATAACCAACCACAAGATCCTCCAAGCAAAGGGATCTTCCACAAATATACAACAAAACAAAGGAAGTAACAACTTCTAAAGAAATGATTTTTACATAGAAAAATTATTCTTTCATTTCCCATGAAGAAAATTTGATAATCCCCTGTATTTCCCAGATCCCAGATAATATCCATGAACAACCTCAACCAAAAATAATAAATGTAACTGATACACATGTCGAGAAGTTCAAAATATCCTCCACAACTTCTTGGCAATCTTGCCTTTTAAAATTGCATGCATTTTAATTCATTTTAAAATTTAAAATTTCAATTTTCAAATTGCATATTTATTTAATAATTAAAAATGCCATTTCCACAAAAAAATATTTAATTTCAATAAAATCTATTCACACACAATTTAAAACTATTTTAATTTAATTAATTAATTTATTTAATTAAATAAATTTAATCTCTAAGATCAAATTATTTAACCAAACAAACTAATTTATTTATTAAATAACATGCAAAACTAATTTTTAACATTTAAAAATTAATTTAAATAATAATAAATTAAAGTATAATAAACTAACATTAAAATTGACAAATTTTTCCTTTCAAGCAATTAAATCCAAACAAAACAATACAAGACAACCAGGACTCAAACTAAAACAGATGATGTACTATGACCAGGTTATAGACTAGACTAGGATGAACCATGCTACTACCTCCCAATCAACATATCCGTTGAGTCTTGACACGCTCAGACCTAAATAACCAGGTGGAGTCGGTGTCATGTACCTGCAACCCTGCAATCAAACCAATAACATGCATATACATATAATCCATAATACAGGCACACTGTGCGGAGAAAATCACGGACATCACAGGGCACTCGTAAGCGAGTTATGCGATTCCGTTCTCCACACCAATAAACGTCACATCAGACTGACAAATTAAATAATAGTTAGTCCATCATAACATATATATAGCAATAATCAACTGAAGGAAAACATCTACGTTATATCAAATCATATCAGAAAACAATAATCACCATACAATGTATCATCATGTCACAAAGTGAATCCACTGTCGCTCAAAACCAATGATCAAAATATCCAAACAAAGTACCATAGTCTAATAGTATGAAAACATGTAACCAGAAAACATAAGCATAAATGGAGGGGTACTACATCGACCACTAACACTGTTCCATCCTAAGTCATCCCTCGGTCTAACCATTTAATCGAATACCTTTATTTGATTAAATTCATCAATGTTCATCTCTTAATTAAATAAATCATTTTTCTAATTAAGTCATTCCATTTCATTAATTAAATCAATCAGTCTGATCTAATTATCCCTATTTAATTAAATAATCAATTTTATTTAATTAAATCTTCAAAGTTTGTCTATTAAATTAAATAAATTAAAACCTTATTTAGTTTAATCTAACTTCATCTCCTTGGTTAAATAAAACAAAAATCTTTATTTAATTAATTTTGAAAACATATTCTTCTCATATTTGATTTAAATCAATCCATAAATCTAAACTAATATGTCACATCATTTTGATCTCTCATTAAATTAATTAACATTGATTAATTTAATCTCCTCTCATGTCCCATCCTCTAGCTTTTGCAACTTGCACAAGAAAATAGATTTAATTCATTTATTAAATCTCTATTTTCTCTAAAAAGGCATTATAAAGGAATATTCCTCAAATTTGAATTCAAAATCCAAGTGGACTTTGTCCTTCCAACAAGGCATTTACTCCACCTAGAAAGTCATTTTTCCTTGAGCCAAGTGTCATTCAATGCACCTTCTTTCCCTCTTACATGTCATTTCAACAATTTCAAAATTCAAATATATGCACATTCTTCAAAACTTGCACATCCTCCATGCATTCACATGTTGACAAGTGGCACCTTGCCATTGATTGACTCTTAGTCTCACATTGCTCCATTTTGGACATCTCTTCAACTTGATATTCTATAAATAAGAGGCTTATCCTTCATTTCTATCATCCACAACTTGAGTAAACTTAGTATACTCAAATTCATAGCAATCTTCATCCATCTCATTGAGTTTTATAGCTAGGTTATGCAGATTTTTTCTTGGAGCATTCATCAATCTTCAACAAAGGGATCACAATCTTCATCAAATCATCTTCATCACACCATTGGAGTTGGAAAAGCGCCAATTTTCACATCAAATTGGCACCAACTCCCTCAAGAGATTAAGAGTTTGATTTGTTTTAGAATAGGATTCAACATCTTTGTTTTAAGTTTATTGTGCTCTTCATTTTATTCCTTTTCTCTTGCATTCAAATGTATTTCTTGAGGAATCTATATTCTAACTTGCATTTGACCTTATTAATGTGTTCATTTGTTGTGTTCTTGCAGATATAGGATCTAGGTTCACAATTTGCACCTTCACATATGCATCTACTGTACACACCCATATTGTTCACATTCTCCCTACAACATTAGTAGCATATGAGCCTCCTAAAAATATAGTTTTCTAGCCTATGTTCTTCATATGGCTTCTTTTTTATACCATTAATAGGTCACCCAAAAATGGAGTTTGCTAGCCTTAGAGCATGTTAGAGATTGATCCATACCTTACATTTTTCTAACAACAAAGCATGTTGGGATAATTCATGTCTTCATACATTTTTTCTTGTGTTTTTTTATTTTATGTGTGTTAGTGTTTTCTTTTATATTATTCTTTTTATACATGTCTAGTGTGCATAGAGCATATGATTTTTTGATATTATTATGTTGAAAATTATATTGGCCTAATCTATCTCTCTTGTTAGTTTTATATGTTATTATGGCATTGCTTGTCATATATTTTTTTATTGTTTAATATATTTACTTTTTAAGTTCTTATCTTGGTGTATATTCCTTTACTTGAATATTTTTTTGTATTCTTTACAATATTCTTTTTCCTATCATTTTAATGATGTTATTTCATTTATATACTTTAGTGTAGCATATCACATAACATCACCATCTTATTAAAGTGGGAGAAAATGTAACATATAAAATTATATTTCCTTATATTTTCACATCATGTTTTGGACCTACTTTGGTGTATGTATCTCCTAGGATATATGTAAGCTCATTTATCTATTTCCTTATCATTTTCCATTGATGGTGCAAGGTCATGCTTGTGTTTATGTGTTCTTGTGTTCTATTTTATATAAAATTATTTTTCTATTGCATTAAAATTTCCTATTCTTAGCATCTAGAACTTTTATAAGTTGTAGTTGCTCAAACTTCAATGTAACATATAGACATTTGTGCAACACACTAGCATCCCACAATAAACTATTGTGTGAAAATAAAATTGTTTCACAACCTTGTTGCATGTCCAAGTCATTAACAATAGTCTTGAATCAAATTTGAATGAAACATTTGGACCTTGGACCCTCTTATTTTTTCACCCAACTATATTTTTTAATCTACCAATAAGAAATTAACCAATCTTCAAAATTCTTGCACTTTGAGACTTATATATTATAATATTTCTCTTTTTGGCATTAAAACTTCTATCTAAACTAAAACAACACTTACCGACATTCTTTGAATGTTTTGAAGTACTCTAAATCTAGATGGGTTATCCTTGGATTGTCTACATTGTTAAGGTGCTCTTTCTCTTAGGTTTTTGTGGATCTCATCTCTAAAATATTATTTGAGGTGATAGTGCTCTTATCTCCTCTTTTATTTCTTTCATTATTAAAATATATTGTAGTCTTCTTGGAATTTAATAATTTTCACATCATTTTTCTACTCACACGCACACATACACATATTTATTACTCTTTGTAGATCTAAGAGTGATATTCATAGTTTCTTGTTAGTAATTTTAGTTCCTAAACACACATAGGCTAGGAGCACATGCTTTTATCAAATTTCTATCTTGGTTGTTGATGGACATCAAAAAATTGAAATAGGGGCTTGACCAAAACTCCCAAACAACCCCAACCATTTTCCTTGTCCTCAACTACAAGTATTTGAAAATATTCAACCACATAGAAGTGTGCATACATTTTTCGTTCACTTGTCATTTTTAATTTATTCTTGAAAAATACATAGATTAGAATGAATTTTTCCATGTCTTCATCATGTCATATCACTTGGATTGTTTCTATATTTACCTTATTCTCTTTTGTGTAGATGGGATCGAGATTTCAAAGAAAAAAATATTTCTACCAATGCTATGTGTTGCTCCATATCATATGGGTAATAGTGCATCACATAAACATCCACACATCACACCAACATCTTGAATAGTGACTTTTAGATTAGATTTTGAATCTAGGTTCCTCTTTGCCTATTATTTGTAGTTTCAAATCTAGTTTTCTAAAAAAAAAATCAATTTTATAGTAAATCAGCTTCTTATAATTTTGTATTATGTTTTAACTTAGTGAAAAGTTTCATTTTTCAAGTTTAAAATATTAGAAGATATTATGGTAATATTTTTCTCATTTTTATTTAAAACAACAAATATGCTTTTTATACAACTAAAATGCCTATGATTATAGTTAAAATTGTAGCAATATGATTTGATCAAAGTCTGATCAATTTTGAAGTGTAAAGACATATTGTAATTACTATTTATAAATAAATTATATATATAGGCTATTAGCCTTTTATCTAAAAAAAATAAATATGCTTTTCATAAAACTACTATTATTGTAGACTAGTGTATGGAAATATTAATTTACAAAATAAAAAATATTCTAGATTAAATCAATTATTTTACATTACAAAAATGATCTACAAGCATGGATTAAGTCTAGAGAAAAATAGTCTTTGTATATAATTTGATGCAAAGAATTAATAAAGAAGATCCACTTCTATTCCCAACAAAGATATAATTGAATACCACTTTGTGGTAAAGACGGTTGTTGTTGCACCAAAAGATCGACTTGTTAATGTCTGTTACAACCACCAAAGTTAATGAATCTATGAGAGACGCTTAAGCCATGTCACAAACCTGAGCACTGCACTGTACAACACAAGAAGACCAAGAGTGCACACCTTACAACACACTTCAATTTCATTCTTCTTCATTAAATATATAATTAAATACATCTATTTACTTTACTCACACTTTCCAAAATTTACATTTAATTCAAAATCACTTCGCCCATGACTCTTATTTAATAGTCTACTTATTTTTACTTATATGTATACATTCTAATCCATCACCCTTGGGAAAGCACCTTTTTCTCTCTCATACTCAATCTAACAATGATATTAAACACATGATGCATATGGTGCTATGATAGAGATTTATCATTGTAGGTAGATTGGACTTCTAGAATTTGCTTGACTTGGGTGCCATCATGATGGTCCTTTTAATATCTTGAATAGCAATTTAAGAAGTGTGAAAGAGAAGGGACAATGTACAAAATTAAAATTATAAATATTTGATTGGCATAAAAAACATAAGTACTTTATTTATAATAATGACTTTTGTTTTCTTTTGGTGGGTCATGTTCCCTTGATCATTTTGTCTCCTCACTAATATGTGTGACCAACTTTATGTCCATAAGTTGTCCTGCCCTAACTTCATTATTAATAATTCCAAGCCAACTCAAGTCCATGTCATATCCACACTTTTTTCAAGTCAATGCAGAAAATGTTAAAAGATTGTCTACCCTCTTTCCTAACACCACTCACCATATTATATTCATGATCCTCATCCACATCCACATCTTTTCTCTTACTCCACTAACCTTTTTTTAACTTCATATGTATTCTCCACGTTTCTTTTCTCCAATATTTTAAATCTTGGTTAGGTTAAGCTGAGTTTGAACAAATATACAAAATAAAAGGAGTTAGAGCCAAATCTAACCACCCTCATTTTTATTGTAGAGATTTATTAGTTTATAAGGAAAATTATAGTGTTTGTTCATTTTTAATGGTGAGTAATTTGTTATATGGTTGGTCAATGAAATTGGATTATTTTTTAAAATCTATTTTATTATAATATTTTAAAATAGATATTGTGTATTATTTAATAAAGAGTTATAAAATATTTTTTGTATTGTGATTAATTTTTATATTAGAAGTTTTATTGTTATTTTCATGTTAATCAATATTGTAGAATTAAAATTAAAATGACATAATATTTTCATATTTCATGATAGAAAATATAGGATTACTTCTAGATTTAGTTGTATAGTAGTTTTTTCCATCAAAATTTCATATCACACTACATGGTCAATTAGTTTTTTTCACCCTAATGATGGATCATGGAGTGTGATCCAAAATATTGATGTCAAAAACTACTACATAGCTAAAACTAAAAACGTTCTTATGTTCTCTAAACATTAAAGTATTTTCTACTGATTGTTGTTTTTTCCTCCTTTTTTAGTCGCATTATTTGTAATATGTGTTTTCTTATTAGTGGAGATATTTTCTAGGGATGAGTGCAAATATTAAAATATTTTCTTTTTTAAAATGGTTGTAGTAGTTGAGAAAGATATTTGGGGAACATATTCAAACACACACCCACACATACCACACATATGCCAAGCATTCTACTCTCTTGTTAAATAACAATGTCATTTAGCACCTCTCTTATGTGTTCTCATAGTTGATGTCCTTGTTGACTTCTTCATCATGTTCATTCTCTCCAATTGATATAAGCTATCTCACTATCCCACAACTCTTATTTTATGATTTTTTAAAATTCTTGATATTAATATGTTTTTTATTGAAAACTCAAATCTTGAGATCTCAACACTCAAGACAATTGATGTCCTTGGCCTCTAATATGCGGTCTCTAACTCATCACTCTCCATGCTTAAAACTAAGTTTTGTGTAACCAAAATGGATATTGTGCAAGATTTGATCCTCTAAAGGGTTGGTATATGGTTTTATATTGGCATTACCTTTAGGTTATCTGTTACATTGTATGAAGTGTAGAAATGGTTCTTAATTAGCTTAAGACTAAATTGATGTCCTAGAGAAACATATTTTTATCCATATTCAATACATTCAATTTGCTAAAAATTTCCTACTATCTAGTCATTTGTATCTTTCCTCCTCTTAGTTATCTTCTAATGTTTGTTACAGCTAACTATGCTTATCAAAATATTTAAATAGTCCAAATAGAGGATAAAGAAAGGTATGTCATTTTTCTCTTGGTTCCATTACATTCAACCTAGATAATGAAGGATTAGACATTGCATATCCTAGACTAGGAGGTTTTTCCCTAACTTCTAAATGGACCATACATACTCTAAAGAATAAATATCCCCATATGAGTTTGGTTAAAAACTACTTCAACACTACTATTAAGCTAGCCCTTGGGTAATATAGGATGGAAAGATAAAATCCTTTTTGGCCTTTTTCTTTAATGTGTGTGCCTCATTTTGATCCAATGGTGTTTACAAAGCATGAAATACCATGTCTAAATCATCTATTTGTTTTAATCAATCCTTGTGGCATGGACTAAGTGAAAACCCCGCCACGTAACCTAGAGGACGATGCAACACTACAAAAGCGCAACTAATTTTTTTTCTTAAAAAGAGTAACAATAACAAGTAAACTAATCTACTCTAAACACATACATCCTCTAGGCCACGCAACGCGTCTACATGTGAATCCCAAAACTTACAAAATTAATCTAACCATAGCATATGAAATTAACTCATGATAAACAACATACATCAAAGCATTAACCCATTGCATAATATACAAAGTACAATAATGAATTCTTCCAAAGATTACGTTAAGTCAATATACCATTACAAAGCTCATCTCCAAGATGAGGTAGATCATATAAAATGATACAATTACAAAATACACAGATCCTCCTCGATTACAAATGAGGAGTATAAAAACATAGTGTCCCACTAATACAATGAACATAAGAGAAGTAACATATCCATAGATACACATGAGCTCTCTGAACTAGAAGATCCTGCCATCACAAACAAGCAGAGAAAGCCCAACAGTGTAAGGTGCACGATCCACCCATCCATGTGGTACCCACAGGCCCAACCCCCGTGCTAGGAGATAGTAAAAGGCAACCAAGACAAACCTACTACCTCTAGACACAAGCAACATACAAAACAACACTGTACTAGTAAACACATAACATAAGGTTACATTGCTTCCAGAACCACTGAATCAAGTATATCCACTATATAATACAAACCAATTGTTGTCATAGGAGGAGTTTCATCACAAAGGTTACATTGGTTATCCTTAGGAGATCTTCCTAGGTCTCGGCCCCCATCCTAGGTTATCCTGGTAACCTCTCACGAACTTCGGCCCCACATGCATACCAATACGGAATCAATTATCTTTCAAGAAGACAAGATAACAATCTTGCCATTCCAGGCCTTCTTGACTCATCTCAAGTCTAACAAAAGCCCTTGAGCCAATGAGTGAGGCTAAATTATCAAGTTAAATGTATTAAGCTACTCTTTCCCCTAATATAGGTTATTTAATTTCCACTAATTAAACTGACTCTCATACGAGTTGTCTTGGCACCACTTTGTGTGTTGGCCCCCGTTGAAAGCCACTCCCCTATTGACAACACAATATACTTATTACACAACCCAAGGGTAGACAATGCACTAAAACTGATATCAAATAACCACAATAACTCAAGAGGTATCACATCCCTATGGATGTCAAATACTGAATCCCAACTGCGTGCACTACCCAAGGAATCTCAAAGGGTGAACAAAAGACACAACAACCCTTTCACAATTTGCACTCTTTGGAAGGCTTACATTTTCACAATAACAAATATCCCCCCAATACACCATTACAAAAGAATATGTAATTAAAATAAACAACTCAAGTAATTAAATGGACTACCATTAGTCCTAAATCTAAATAAATCAATAACTCATATTTAAAATACATCATTTAAACATAATTCCAATTTATAAATCAACAACGAATTAAACTAAATGTTTAACTTTCAGTTTCACAACTACTCAAACTAATTAACTCAATTTCCCCAATTAAAATAATCAATCATTTAAAGTTAACTATTTGTGCTTGCATGCACCTATTACAATAACAACCATTAAATAAATATATTTAATATGTATATATATAATTAAATATAATTATATATACATATAAAAATATATACTATTTAATTATAAAATAAATTATACTCTTTCAATTAACATTTTAAAATCTCAACTTATGCATTTTAAATTAACCATATATAAATATATTTATTATATATATATTAATTATTTAATATATATATTATACATATAATATATTAATATATATTAAATATATAATATATAAAAAAAACACATGCAAACATATATATACATATTATATATATAATATAAAAAATATATATTAAAAATACGAAAACATGCAAACATATATATACATATTATATATATAATATAAAATATATATATTAAAAATAAGGAAATGGGTTTAACCGTCGTGGTTGGGCTGCTACGTAGCCCTCCCCACAGGGCCACAACCTGTGTGCAACATGGGAATTGCCCACACTATCTCCTTATGGGGATGGTTGTGGTAGCCCACATCGCCCTTCCACATGCTATAAATTTATATTTTGAAAATGAATTTATAAGAAAAATTCGCCGTACAGAAATTATATACAGGTTTATAAAACAAACAAAATTTTTCTAGAATAATTTCTACAGATATATTCATAAATATATATATATATATGTATGTATATGTATATATTCAAATATATATATATATGTATATGTATATATTCAAATATATATATATGTATATGTATATGTATATATTCAAATATATATATATATATTAAACAACTCAAATTCTTTAATCGAGCAAGTTATCTCCATAAAACTTTCTACATGAAGATTATTAGATTTACCAAAGGTTTTCATTTTCCAAACTAATAGAATAAATTGGGGAAAACAAAACAAAATGATAATTATCTACAGGAAGTATTTAGAAAATTCCAATAGAGGTTTACAAACATTTTCTACAAAGGCTGTAAATTTTCTCAGCAATCGTTTAAAAACAAAAGCTTCTACAAATAATGAAATCCTCTTCTACAGGAAACCTTTCCAATTTGCAAAATAATAATAATTTAAATAACCTTTTCAAATTAAATTTACAAAAGCAATAAGGAACCCATTCTAGAAGATTTGTTGATTCAAAGTTTGATGCAGAGCTTTCCCTTCAATTTCCAACTTTGTCAAAGCCTCTTCCCAGAATTACCACTTTCCAGAGAGCACAAAAATAATCTAGAACTAAAAGAAATGCAACAAAATTAGATCCCCAAACTTTTCTGAGAGCTTCTATTATCAAAATCTAAAAACCCAAAACCAAATCAACCATCTTTCACATCCTCTCTTTCTTTCGTGAAAATAAATTCCTTTCTTTTCAATTTCAATAATTCTCTCCATGAATCAATTTTCAACTACCGTAGTAAATATCTTCTAACTTCCAGTTATAAAACAAATATCTTTTCTACAACAACCACAGATATTTCCAAAGATCTTTTACAGATATTATGCATTTGAAATTTAAATAACTTATTTATTTCAAATCAAATTTAATCTAATAATAAAATCACTTTATAACATAAATTTAATTAATTAATTTATCAATTATAAATCCTCAACATCAATAATCCAAATTAATTAAATAACCAATCATAACATTTATAAATTCAATCTCACAAATAAACCTTGCACAATAAATAAAATAACAAGGCAGACGTGGATAAAGAATACGACCAATACATGGATTGACGGCACACTGTACTTAGAGAGGGTAAAGATTTGACTAGGTAACCCGTTACTATCTCCTAATCAACATTACTGTTGGGTAGTGGACACACTCAAACCTATGAATCTAGGTGAAGTCGTTGTCCTGTACCTGCAAACCTACAAACAAAGCATATGTCATACATGTATCGAGATAATAAATCATACACACCATGAAGAGAGAATCGCGAAAATCGCAGGGCACTCGCATGCGAGTGATGCAATCTTGTTCCCTTCACCAATACAGTATCATAATAAACTAACGAACTACAACATCAATTAAAATATAGATGAGCATATATCAATCACTCAAATAATCACTTAAAACTAACATAAAGCATGTCATAAACCATCAATATAGATCTATCATCGCTCCACTGTTAGTGATTGAATAACAATAACATAAAATATGGTCTATCAATGTATCTAAACTGTTAGAGAAAACATAGCAAATCAAAGGGGTGTTACACTAAGATTCCCCTACTCCATCTATTTGATATTCAATCTATCAACTTGCTCCTAGCCTTTGATGAAAAATTTATTTAGGAAAGGCATCCTATCCTTTAAAGACCTTGGGGATTAGCCTAATATTTGGTAAAAACCTTGGGGCTAGTTGTAGGAAGAGTTTCAATTTTCTTCCTCTAATAAAAAATTTATTATTATTACTCAGGTTTTGGTTCCTCAATCATTCATTATAAAAAAGTTAACATTTTATACTTGTAATTTCATGAAAGGTTGGATATGAACCACCAATAGAAAAAAATTAATCCCCCCTCAACCATTTATAAATATTGTATCCCCCTTTGTATTTTAATTAAAGACTAAACTTTATGTGGAATTATACATGATCCAACTATAAGTGGATTAAGATTAGTGTCTTTTAATGGAAGTTTGGGTCTATTTTTCAAGCCCAAATCACAACTTGGAAACTATTGCATTAGAATATATCATTAAAATCTTTATTTATTCTTTCTATAATGATCATTTATGCATGTATTTTGGCCTTAACATTTTGGATACAATATTTTGTATGCAATCTTGCCTTATTTCTCATGATGTTTTTGGATACAATATTTTGTATGCAATCTTGCCTTATTTCTCATGATGTTAATGTCAAGACTTCTAGAAAAAAATATGTTCAATAACATATGGAGTGCACTATTTTCAGCTATTGGATTTTGAAACACACATCAAAGCTATTCATAGCCAACCAAACATGTTACAATCATTTAGGATTACCCCAAACAAATAGAAACAAATCAAGATGGACTAGTGAAGATGATTAAAGATCTCATTACTATTATTAGTTAGCTATCTAATTAAGGGGCTACCTTGCATAAAAGGTAGGTTTAAATGATAAATGTTTTGGTTTTTGGTATAGTTATACCATGCACATCATCTTTATGATGTTAGTTTATTAATTGCTACTTGTTTTTTCATTAAATTTTTAATTTGACAACTAGAACTCTTATTATTATAATACCTTTTATAATCAGCTTTTATTCAATTAAAAAATCTTCTATGAAGTATTATATTAGGAATTACAAGCAAAAATGGATGATTAAACATTATATTTAC
This sequence comes from Sequoia sempervirens, assembly GCA_007258455.2. Taxonomy (NCBI): domain Eukaryota; kingdom Viridiplantae; phylum Streptophyta; class Pinopsida; order Cupressales; family Cupressaceae; genus Sequoia; species Sequoia sempervirens. The sequence continues at coordinate 661,089,200 of VDFB02000003.1, read as the reverse complement.
ACATAAATATATTTTAATAATTAAAATTGTAGATTGAAAATAATTTATCAACTTTTTATTATTTATTAATTTATATGTATGCCAAATAGAAATTTATAATAAAATAATTAAATTCATAAAACATATTTATTAGAGTAATAATATAATGTATTGAGTGTAATAAAAGTAATCCTAGATCAAATTAACTAGGATTATCACATTTTCACTTGACTTAAAATTTAAAGATAAATTAACTAGGATTTTATGATTGACTTGCTACCACAAGGGAGAGCCAACCTCCTAAGATTTATGTTTGTTTTTGAGTTGTGAGGATAATAAATTTAATGTGTGATTTGACAAGCTTATTTGACATGTAACCCTAGATCTAGAAATATAATTTATTGCACAAACAAAAATAAAAAGTTACAGAACTGACCTAGATTTGAGAAATGGCAATAGTGAGGAACCTGCACTATGAATTTGAGCCTGAATTGGTTGGTCTAGGTTGTGATGTGCCCTAGACTAGACTCCTGCTTTTTCAAATCTAAAATTTTTGAGATGTGGATTAAGGTCTACACTTTGTTTCTTGATATTGTCACCTACTAAAACCTTCATATCTGACCTACACACATGAAAAAGCGGTAAATTTTATGTTGTATAGGAGCTTGCCTAAGTCAAGCCCTATGTTAGTATTTCTACCTCCACGTACAATGATTGATTATGATCAAGAGGGCATTCCCTAGGTTGGGAAAAGGATAAAACAACAATAATTGACTGAAATTGATAAATGAAAAAAGATAATGTTACCTTGACATGAAAACCCTTGAAGAAGAGATGCCACACTACAAGTTGATTGATGGATGTCTTGATTTCTTGATAGACCTATAAAAGGTTATCTTATAAAACATGATGGATTGTTGCAAGTAGCATATAAAGGATGACTCAATACATCTTCATGTTTTGGCATGATTGATCATAATAGCTCCTTGCACATAAATTGCTTCATTCTTCTTGATGCCTTACAAACTTTGACTTGATTTGTGAAAGTTTTGTAATATTGTTGCTAATTTTTCCCTTGACTAATTTTAGGATCTTCATTTTTCTCTCCAAAATTGCTAAGTGTGCTTATGGGATTTCAAATGATAAAATGACTAGTATTTATATGTAATTATTCTAATTTCCCAAAAATCAAATAACAATGGATAAAAATTGAAATTGTAAATTTAAATATTAAATTACCAACAGTGACATATTCAAATTTGGAGCCAAAAGTGTTGATCTAGGGCATGGGGCACCCTAGACTATACCATCCATTTCAAGGCCAAAAGTGTCGAGGGAAAATTATTAAATGCATAATTTTATTTCCCATGTTTTATTTTTCAAAAATATTTGCAAAATGGGTAATTAGATGCATAATTAGGTCCAAGCACATAGGAGGGAGCAAAACCTAGTGTTAAATTAGCAAGGGTGACAATTTTTGATGCTACATAATGATGATGATGACTTTTATTTTTAAAATATTATATTAATTCATAAGCTTTAATCAATGTCTAGACAATATAATTATTAAAAGTTATATTAGTATTTGTTGATGCTAAATTTTGTAATATTATTCCTTTTAATCAATTTATTATTATCATCCTTACATCATGTTAGGTAGAGTCTATAAGAATTTTAATTGTATTTTTAATTTTTATAGTACTATATTCACATGTGTTTTAAATTATTTTATTAAAAATATCCCAAAAGAATAAGTTTTAAAATATCAAAACAATAAAAATAAAATAAAATTGTCAAATTTTTTTATGTTTTATTTAAAATTTCATAAATTGTGTTTTTGATTAATTAATGTTAGGGCCTTAATCCCTTACAAAAATAGCAAAACAGTCCAGAGCAAACAGCAGCTGGACCATTACAACAGAGAACAAAGGAGACAGCAAAAGGAAATGGCACAAAGTCTCCTTACCCCAAGCAAGAAAGAAAAAACATCAACTAAACATCATGGGGATGTTGTTAATAACCTTATCCAAGTACCTGTACAGAATTCAAAACCATAATATCTTTAACCAAAAAACTATCAACATAAGGATAGTCTAGTTCCCAAATAGCACGTTATCAAAATAACAAAGATTAAAAAGTTTGAAGTTAAAGTTTAGGCTTAGAAATCCAATAGCAATCTTAAAGTAATATTATGGAAACCAAAAAAATCATTCCACCAAAGATGCATCCACAACTAAGAACCAAGTCCCAAACAAAAAAGGATATTAGGAGTCCATAATGATATTCTAGGTCTTCTGAAGGTCTTCCACTATTTCTTCCATCTTGTACTTTATCTCCATCATCCCTGACCGATCAACTTCATCCCTTCTTTTTATTTTGTTGCTTTCTAATCTTTCCCTATCTCGATACGGTACCCATTACAACCCTTTTCATAATTTTTTCCATGACTCTACACATGTTCTTGATTGTCACCTTTGCAGTATGTAACATGTTGAACTTATCATCTTTCTCCAACATTCTTTCAATTTGCTCAACCCTCTTCATGAGCAAATCAATTTTTATCTTCACCGTTTCGGTCCCTTTCTCTTTCAAACTCTCTAAGTTAAGAGGGGTGTTGGTAAGAGTATCCATAGCATCCAAATCTATCAAGCTATCAATTCTAGTCTCCTTCTCCTCGACAATTCCTAGGTCTAACCCTTCATCTTTTCCAAGATCCTCCTCCTATTGATTATTGTCTTCTTCCTCTTCTTGGTTAGTGTCCTCCTTATCATTAGACTCCAAAGCATCTTCATCCTCAAATAATTTTAATTCCTCAAGTCTATTGGGGACATATTCCTCCTCAAAGGAGTCTTCTTTCTCCTCCCTAACCACATTTTTCACTTTTTATCCTTAGGCTCGGGAGGGGCCTCACACACCCTTTCAATAAATATTTTTCTTTTCTTACCTGTCTCTAGCCCCTTAGAAGTAGCTAAAGCCAGGCAGGTAAATCCATTATCAGGGCTAATATCTTTATCATCGGGAATTGTAATGGTGTGGGTTTTAAGGCATGGCTCTTTTATCACCACCTTCCTTTTCTTTATTAGTCCTGAAGAAAGTGGTGATGAGTTGTGTTTTTTAGGAGTAATTTTTAGGATTCTGTCCAAGAGGGATCCTCTTTCATGGGGGGAGTCTTATGCTTTTTTATTTTATGTTCTTTATCAAGAGAGTGGGGTCAGCTTTCGAGCAATTCAATTTTGATAGAGATTTTTGGGGAATGAGGATTCTCAAGAAAATTATGGACTAATTTTTTTTGTGGGGTGGTGGCAAGAACGTATTTGCAAATAGCCCTAATTAAACCCTGATGCAAAGGTGGGTTTGCTTCATTTTCCATACTCTACTAAAGCAACAAAAGGAGAAGAGCATATTGATTTTCTCAAGGTGGTGAATGTGGTTCAGGATTGGAAAATGATACCCATGAATAGATTGAAATCTACCCTTGAGAGTGAAATATTTCATGACAAAGAGACTTACATTGTGGTATAGAGTTGCAAGCTTCACCCTTGAGTAGCCATTATGGAACCTCTAAGATTTTTTCTTGGCCTCAAAAACCTTTCCAATGTATGTTTAGTAGTTCCCCATGCTTTTCTTGGCAATTTTCTTTCCTTCATATCAAAGACCAATGGCTTGAGAAATGAGTTTTGTGTATACAGTCAAATGAACCCCTCATATATTTACCTCTCCATCACTCCAAGAATTTGAAAATTTGTAACTTATCTCTTCATTGTAATCATCCATTGCTTCAAATAATGGAGTGAATCTCACATGTTTAAAGAGACCCCACAGCTCAGCATTCTATCTCAAAGAATCATAATTTCTCAACTCAGTTCTCTTTTTGGGGCCTCCCATAATCTCTTCACTATCTAAACTATTTTTTCATAGAAGCAAGTAGTCCTCCTTTAGACCTTTCTCATATAAAACTGAGATCATTGTCAATGTGAAGTTTTCAGCATTGAGGGTAATGTTAGCACTTTACATTTGGAATGGCCACAATTCAAACTAGGTGGCCAAAGTAGTGATTTTAAGTAATTTAGGCTGATCACAAGGAGTTAACTCATGCATACCATTCCATCCTTTATTGGGAATGATACCATTCCAAAGCCTCTTCCTTTAATCTTTCATTCTCTTTTATAGCTTCTTCTCTTCTCATCAACAAAATGTTCCATAAACTTCAGGTACATGCTTCTTTATGTTTTGCATATCAATTTCAAGTACAACAATATATTTTACTATGGATTTGATGATAGTAGTCTTGTCTACCTCATATGCATCCTTATACAGGGATGTGGTCTCTCTTAGCATATCATTTTCAATATGTTATATAATGCCTCTAACTTCATGGGGGAATGAGGCCTTATTGGTTCATTTTGTTCTTTACCTTTTCCTTTACTGAAGTCTTATTTGCTTTTTCATTCTTTTTCTTCTTCTCTAGAGAAGCCTTTGTGGATTCCTTCTTCTTTTCTCTTATATGAATCTTGAATTATTCTTTCTCTTTCTCTATCTCCTCTTTTCTCTTAGTATCAATTATATCAACTCTTCTCCTTTTGGTGCTAGCTTCACCTTGTGAAGCATCACTCCTTCTACGGACCAGTGAGGGTACATCTTCTTCCAATTCCTCTTCTTCATCAACAATGTTTATACCTATGTCCTCTCTCATTTCTTTTTTTTAACTCTTCTTTTTGCAGGGACAACAGGAGGTGCATCAATGGAAATCTTCTTCTTCTCTGCCCTTGTAGCATGTGCAACCGAAGGGTAGCAGTTGTCTTCATTTTCTCTCTAGCAGAAAGTAAAGCTTTGGAGGACTTTTGGATAGAGGGAGGTGTGGTAGTTATTCTACCAAATCTCCTTGCACTCCCACATGCTTCTCTAGCACTTATATCTTCTCTAGCTCTTTGTCTTGCATACTGCACCCTTTCCTTAGAAAGACCCATTTCCTTGGCATATGCATCAACCATAGCATCAACATTCTTCATGATATGCAGTTTCTTTTGTTCCATGCAAACTTCCATGGACCTTTCCTCATAAGTCCCATATCTTGGTTGTGTGGTATTCTTTAGGATCTTCAACAATGTCATCATAACCTATTATCTCTTGTTCATTGACCTCATATCCCAGTGCAAGGATCCATATATTCCTTGGTTCAACTACTTCCATCATACATTCATCTATAAATACTAGAAAAGTGATATCATTATGATATTTTTCAAACATACTCCTTGGAATCCTCTCTCTCATACATTCTCTTATGGAATACTACAAAGATAGTAAGGGCGTCATCATGTGACATCTCCAAGGTTCCTCATATGATCTGCAATTTGATGTGCAACAGGCCTTCCACTCATCCAATTTACCTTTCAAATTATGGGAAACTCCTTCAAGAAATAGAAGAGTAAGCACATAACCAAGGTTTCATACTTAAACACATGTTTATTTTCCTTTGTTTGCTTCATATTCTCCATTAGTTGTTGCCTAAGCAACTCACAGAGGTCATAATCTATACTATTTTCTACCATCTCATGTGCCACATTGACTATGGTGGCAGATATAGAATTGTCTCTATTTGTATAATAGATTTTGTAACCAATAACCATTGTGGCATATCTAATAGTTGGGTTCATAATGGGATTAACAACAACAACTCTCTTATCAATAGTGGAACCTATTTCTACAATGCACCAAGAGAAGATTATGCATATAATGATGATAGATAAGATACCTCAAATTTTAGTCAATCAAATATGCTTTGTCCCTTCCAAATCCATTTGACATAGTTAAATGAGATCTTATCAAAAACCTCAAATGAATCATCTGTATGTTATCTTTTCATTTTTCCTCTTTCTTTATTTTTATGGGAAACCTATTTTAGTCTTTATTTTAGAACATTTTATGTGTCCTTCAATGTATTATGCTTTATCTTTCTATCAGATTGTATATTAAAAGAACCTATAATTGAAAATAGATTAATTCATCTATTTTTATTTTACAGTCCCAAATAGGTGGATTAAATTATTCTGTTCTTAAACAAATTTTGTACAATGTAATGTCCCCTTTTTGAAATGAAACCAAATTGAAACTTAAATTCTTGTCATTCATTTCCCATGGGCGTTGGGGATTTTTCTCTTGGAAAATAGGAGCTAGGTTTGGTTAAAGCTTAGGAATCCTAGACATCATCATCATATGCATCATCTTCTCTCAAACTTTGTTTTTGCAATGGCTCATCATCTTCAGAATCAGAGTATGCATGTCACCTTCATGATTTTGTTGAAATTGGATATTTTTTCTCGCCATCATTAGAGGTTTCTAGACCTGAAGCTGCAAGAAGATCTTGGGAATTTTCTGCATCATTTTGTGCCTTATCACTCATATAATTTGCCTTATCTTCCTTGGAAACATCAAGTTCCTCCATATGAGAATTATAATCCTTGTGTTCCTTATCCTTCTTCTTTTTCTTCTTTTCCTTCTTTTGTTTCTTCTCAGACTAACCAGCCTCATCATCGTCATCATCCTTTTCCTTACAATTACTCTTCCATAATTCCTTCACACATTCAAATTGCTCCTCTTGTTGCATCACTCACCAAATTTCTTCCTCTTGCTTTCTCCTTTCCATCTGAATCCTTTGTTCTTCATCAGCTTTTCATTTTGCTTCATCAACTAAGACAAGTTGGTGTGCTATTTTAATTGTTTCTTTTGCTTTAAGCCAATCATTTGTTTTCAATTCCATGTTTCCAAGCATACATAAAGCATTTTATGATTTTTTATCCACCTTAAGTGCATCCCCAATCAATTCTAGGCTTAGTTGGATCTCATTCTAAGCTTGATCCATGACTGCAAGATGTAGATATGCACCCACATAATCAGGAAACTTGAACAATTTTAGCCTGTATAAAAGATTTTCTTTTTCAGTATCATGTAGTTGTTCAAACAACCTAGTAAGACTAAATAGTGTTGTGACTCTATCTCACGGTAACTCAAGTGAAACACCACCTTCTTCTAGTTGATAGAAGAATTCCATATCCTTAAAGAGCATAGAAAAAAACTGCAAAATTGGCATTGGGGCTTTTATTTATGTATTCAACCGAAATACCATTTCCTAATGCCTCCATAAAAGTTTGTTGAGCCAACTCTAGTTCATCACACTCAAAATGAAGAACCCCAATGTTGTTTAACAATTCAATGGGTACTTCTTCTCTGCTCTTCTTCAGAAGAAATTTTGTTGTCTTAAGAGAATCTATGGCTACATTAGAGTCTGTCGATATTAATAACTCACCCATCTTGATAAATGCATGGGCATCACATGGATCTATGCGAGTTTCCTTTCTTAAAATTTTCAAATCCTTCTCTTCCTACTCTTGCTAAGCATATATATGGCCTACAAATTTTAAGCTCTCACAATTCTTAGGGTGGACCTCTAGAACCTTTTCAAAATTTGAGAGAGAACTCTTAAGATCTCCCAACTTAAATTGAGCCTGTCTACAAAATCCTATGGCCTCTGGCTTTCCTTGATTGATGCCATGTAGTAGTGGCTAGTGGTGTCATAATCACCTTTATTATGATAAGATCGTGCAAGATTATAATATGAATAAGATTTCATGAGAGGGTGGTCAGTTAAAACAAGAGTTGTCTCAGTCAGTTGTTCCACAAGAAAATGCTACCCTATGAAGAAAAAAATGGTTTTCTAAATGATTCAATGCCATTGCATAGTATGGGTATAATTCAAAGGATCTACGCATCTTTTCCATTCCTTTGTGAACACTACCTTTTTCACTAACTGTGAGAATCCTACAGTTAAAAAATGTACAAAACTGACCATAGAGATTTTTCCCCATTTCAAACAGCAAAATTACCAAAAAAATGCATTTAAAACCTGCAAATAAAATCACGCTAACTTTTGTAAAAAAAAAACCATGAGACCATAGCTTGTTTGTTTACTATTATGCTTTGATAGACTTTTTCCAAGCATCCATGGCTTGTTCACAAGCACATATTTTAGGCTTTTAGTCATAGCATCAAGGTAGTGAATTGTTTGATAAAATAGTTTGGTACACATGTATGGAAATTGTGGTAGCATAGACAAGGCAATGAACTTTGGAAAAAATGCCTCAAAGAAATGTGGTCTCATGGTGATAAAATTCCATAATGAATGCCATGAAAGTGAATTGTTAAAAGTGGCATGACATTCCATCACCATGAGACCACATTTCTTCCAGGGGGCATTTTTTCAATGGTCCTTCCTTGTCTATGTATTATTGCTTACTATTATGCTTTGATATATTTTTCCAAGCATCCATAGCTTATTTGAAAGCACTTGTTTAGGCTTTTAGCCATAACAACAACCCAATGAATTATTCGATAAAAAGCTTTGGTACACATGTATGAAAAACGTGGTGGCATAGACAAGGTAGTGAATTGTTTGAAAAAATGCCTCAAAGAA
>VDFB02000003.1:661025122-661080654 GCA_007258455.2 Sequoia sempervirens | reverse complement strand
GCGCAATTAGGAGAAAATATTAGATCTATCGAAAGGAGAATTAAGGTCTTACCTTTGCCACCCGTGGCTGACTTGGACAGGGTACTTGTGATGGTGCATGATGGGGTGGATCGAAATAAAGACAAAAGGGAAGGTGGTTAATGCAAGGCTACATCAGAATTTGTGCTTCCCTATTATTTTGCATGCATTGGTCTGAGCTATATTGGAGATCCCAGGCTGATCTAGACGGAGTTCATGCATTTAATGCATATTTTATCTTATTTTGAATTCTCCTTGGGCCGACTTGATTTGTGGCCATTTATTATTATTGTAAATTCTAATTAGGCCGACATGCCTTGGGAGGTTTCTATTAATATGGCATTTTGCCTCATTTGTAAGGGCTAGATAGCTAGATAGATAGTTTTGATGCTAGAGCGAATTAAGCAGTAGAGCAAGAGTTAGGAGTTAGTTCATTTTGAGCAAGTGTTGTAACATAATACTAGAATTGTTGCTACTTTGGGTGATTCAATACAATTGGAGACATTGTGCTTTTGGTGAATTCTCTTGTGTTGATTTATCTTGCATGGTTCTTGTGATTCTATCTTTGGAATTGCTTAAGTTATTTGATAAATGTATTAGGTTTAATATTAGATAAATTGATGGTGTTATGATTTAGTACTTGAAGTTCTTGCAGCAATCCCTGGTCCATACTTTTTGCAACCAACTGATTGTTAGTTGCTTTGCAAATTTAGCTTGGACTTTTGTATTCATTGTGCTTAGTTCAATTGTGAAGGTTTATTCATTTTGATTGCAATAGGGTTGTTTTGAATGAATGTTCATGATCTGAAAATCTTTAATGCCTTAGAAGATTGCACTATTTCTTTAAGATTGCAGATCCATCCAGGTCAAGTAGAAATTAGTTTCTGAGGGATTGGTCCATTTCAAGTGTTGGTCATTTGCATTGTTAATCTTAGGAGTAGTGTTAAATTTAGAAATCTCTCTAAAACCCTTATCTTTTGTTATTTCTTTTATCATTTGGGTTAGATTTAGGATTGAAGTATCATCATATTGCTAGATCTGATAAATTAAAGATTCAGTATTTTCTTGTAGTAAGGTCCCTTTGTGATTACCAACATTTTCACATTTATCACTGAGTTGTTTATGCATTGTCAAGACCTGACATTAGAGACCTTGGGGTTATCTCTTGAGGCTTGCTGATAGAGATTTACCTTTCAAGAGAGATAGGATATTATATTCTCTCTAAGTTGTACAGAAAACACCATCAACACCTACCTAGACAACTCTCTCTCTTAAAATTCTCCCTCCCTCTAAAGACATACATACATACATACATACATACATACATATAAGCAAACAAACATGCATACAATAGGCATACATACATACTTACATACTGTGTGCAGCGTATTTTCTAACCCTAAAATGATGCAAAACAAAAGAAATGTAAAAGGAAGAACAACACAAAGCAACACCTCAAGATTAGCCTAGTTAGATTTGAACAAAACAAAGATGAAACAAAGATTTTACCTTTCCCAAGTCGATTGGTTGGTTGGCCCTTTGGAGTTGATTGTTTTTGTGCTCCTTGATGGAAAATCACCTAAAATTCTATGCAAAATGATCTATGTGTGATGAAGGAGGCAATGGTGGATTTGGGTATTGGATAAGTGTATGAAAAGTGCATGCAAGATGAGCTTGAAGATTCAACAATGGTGGATGTAAGAGCTTGAATTCTTGAAGGTGAATGCTTGTGAATGAATGAGAAATGAGACCAAAATCCTCTATTTTAGGGGAAAAGTCTCTAGAGAAATGGATGGCTAGGATTTAGCCACCATGGGCAAGATGGAGGGTTGTGGTGAGTTGAGGACTCACAAGACCTCACATCTTGCCATGTGGAAATGAGGTGGAAAGGGGGAGTGTCATGTGGAGGTACTTGAAAGTACCTTGGGATTGGGAGAAGATTTCCTCAAAAAGGAAGTTCTTGTCCACATGTGGGAAGGATGTGACACATGAGGAAATTTAGAATTCCTCAATAATCCTCATGGGAAAGAGAGAAACATTGGAGCAATAAATATGAATTTTTAATTCACATGATTGGAGGGTACTTGGAAGTACTTTGGGGATAAGACAAGGTATCCTCATAAAGGAGGTCCTTTTCCCCATGTGCGAGATGTGACACGTGAGAAATTTTAGAATTTCTCAACAACCCACATAGGAAAGAGGAGAGCTTTGAAGCAATAAATGTGAATTTTTAATTCACATTGGGAAGAGGTTATCTTGGCTAAATGAAGAAATCATTTATGATGGTTGACTTGGAGGCATGTCATAAATGGCATGAGGATTAGATTAAGGTTGTGCAAATAGGTGATTAGGGAAGCTAATGAAGGATTAGAAGCAAGTTGCAAGATATGGAGGATGTGACATTAATCCTAATTAAAGGTGTACACATCTTAATCATGGATTAATTAAACTAATTCAGATTAGAAGAGGGTTATGGAGGATGTGACAAGGAGAGAGAAAAGAGAATTTAAAATTGATTTAAATTCAAAAGGCTAAATGACTAAATTAAATAAATTGATATATTTATTTAATTTAGAGAGGAAGGGATGAAAGGTAAAGTATTTAATTATTAAATTAAATACTTTAGGAACCTTAGGAAAAGGGGAAATATTAATTAAATAAATCATTTAATTAATATCAATCGGGATTATGAAATAGACGAATAAAGGGGATGAATTTGACCATGCAGGAGTGGTCAAATTTGGATGTCTACATTTTTCCCCTCTTTGAAATATTGTTAGAATAATAGTGTTTTGAAGAAAAATAAAATGTAGATGACTCTATAGAGAAAGTGACTAGAAAATGATGCCTCGACATGGGAGAAGTTGTGTAAGCTGCTCAAATGGTGGGAAATGAAGGGAGATTCCCTAGTCTCGCAAGAAAGTGACTATGATGGAGGAATGGAGGAAAATGGTAGGGTATGCCCCCTCGAGAGGGTGGTTGGGGAAGAAAAAGGGGCCTCGGGTGACTTCTTGATATGAGGAAATAGAGGGTACCATTGGATAGAGCTCAAAAAACCTTGAAGATTGGCTTTTGAATGGAGTCAAACAGACACATGGTGTGCAAATGGCGGCGCGTGGAAGTTAGAGGATTAGTTAAATAAAAAAATGGTTAAATAAAGGGTGAAAATACCTTCAAGTTAAAAGAGGTTAAAAAAGGGAGGGAAAAGTTATAAATAGTAATTTTAAGAATTACTATTTCTCATTTGCACACCTGGCAGTTGAGTGAGAGAGAGAGGGGAAGAGGAAGGTGACAAGGATGGTTGAGGAGTTCGATGATGATATTATCCACCGGGGGGATGAGGTACGACGGTTCTACCATGATAGCGCGGTTCCACACTAGGTTAGTCCAAAAACCCTCTTTGTGATTTTAAGCAAATTTTGTTGTTTTTTTAAACTTTTATGCATTTTGAAAACATGGGTTGTGGGATTCAGGTACATTAGTAAAATGGGTAGGTGGTGGAATTTTGACTTTGCCCAATTTGTAGGAAAAATCGCCTAGTTAGAGGCGGCGGGGAAGGGGGGCAGATTTGCCTATTTAACAAGAAAATTCACCTAAAAAACAAGAAAACACCCAAAATGGGTGAGATGGACACAAAAAGGGGTGGACTTTCCCATGAATCGAGCAAATCTGCCAAAAAAAATGGGGGTTAGTTTGTGAAAGGGTGATTGCACCCAGGGGATGGGTGAATGCACCCATCAAATGGGTGAATGCACCCACTAGATGGGAAAATATGCCCATCCATTGTGTGCGGCCACTACAGTAGAGGGGCTGGTGGGTCTGCCCGCTAGATGAGCGAGCTCGCCCATCCGCAGGGGCGGGCGATAGCACCCACTCGTGGAGGCAGGCGAAGGCACCCACCAACAAGCTCGCCCATGGATAGGCGCGCTCGCCCATCCCAAGGGCAGGCTCACCCAAAGGGCGAGCACGCTTGCCCATCCCAAGGGTGGGTGTGTTCACCCATCCTAAGGGTGGGCGTGCTCACCCAAGCCAAGGGTGGGCTCACCCATTAGACGAGCAGACTTGCCCATCCCAAGGGTGATTAGAGGAAAAAGAGAGAACATGCCCATAAAGTGGGCAGGGATGACGACAAAAGGGGCGAATTCATCTGAGTTGGGAAAATTCACCCAAAAGGTAAAGGAAAAAGGGGGGAAAAAGGTAAATTGGGAAAATTCGCCCAAAAAGGGGGGGAAATGTCGAGAAAACAACCCAAGGAAAAGACAAAAAGAAGGTGAAAGAAAAGGAAAGATGAAGAAATTGTTTAAATGACTGACATGTTGTGTCGTGTGGATGCAGTGGTTTGAGTGCTTGCAGACATAGGAGAGGCATTTAGATGTTCTGGAGGCGATGAAAGTGGCAATGAATGGGGAGGATCATGAGGCATTAGCATGAGAAGGTTTGCTTCATATGTTTGGGTACCCTAATATCATAGCTCATCGAGTGCTGCTAAAAGCATTGATAGAGTGATGGGATTCAGAGATGTCTACATTTCACCTCTCGATAGGGGAGATGACTATCACCTTGGAGGATGTGTGGAGGATTCTGCAGTTACTGATAGCAGGTCATCTGGTGAGTTGGACGAGATTAGAGAGGCAAGAGCTAGACTAGACCCTATGGGTCCTTTTTAGATGAGAGGACTTACCAATTCAGGGGATGGTGTTGGATCTGGATAGATGTTTGGGGTTGGGAGTACCTTCACTACCATTACACCTTTGCGGTTTGATTAGCAGGCTCTTGTTGCTAGATAGGAGTGGTCATTTTTGCAACCTCAAGTTCATGGAGGTTGTGAGACATTGTGGAGAAGAGGGAGGGGGAGTTTGCATGGGGTCCATGTGTGTTAGCTTAGTTATATAGGGATATGCACATAGTGTGCTATCAGGGGGCAGTCATAATTACCCATGTGACGTTTTTACAAGTATGGGATTGGGAGCACATCAGTGTGGCCGGGCCAGGAGTGGTTATAGGAGGGTTGCAAGATCCTACCCTACCAGTGGCATACTAGTACGAGATCGAGTATGGCTGGAAATTTCATTACCAAGGAATCGGTGATCTAGATAGATGGAGGAGGAGTCTAGATGATCTACAGGAGGATCAAATAGTGTGGAGGCCCTACATGACACGACAGTTCTCTAGATGGAGGTAGGATGAGGAGAGGCATAGAGGATACTTCTACACAATATCCCATTTGATTGGGAGAGAGTCCTACATAGTGGAGCTACACAAGGAAAACTAGGTGCTGAGGCAGTTCGAGATTCAGAAGGAGATCCCTCGCAAACCACAAAGATTCAGACACATCACTCGAGAGTGACCATCGGGGGATCAAATTAATTTTGAGTTTGTGAGACAGTAGTGGGAGGAGCTCTAAGAGGTACCTTACCTAGGTAGGAGAGGAGGGAGAGTAGATACAGGGGTGACAGTGAGGTTCTCCATGTGGTGGGCCCACCATCAACCAACATAGATTATGATGGAGGCATTGATTATAGAGGCACTTAGCTTCAGTCTAGAGGATGACATGAGATTGGCTGGACAGAGGAGAGAGAGGAGGGGAGGAGGACAATAGAGGAGAGGGCAGGAGGAGGCTAAGGCCAGTGAGGACAGAGAGGATTGACAAAGGAGAGCGAGGAGGGGAGGACAGTAGAGGAGAGGCCAAGAGGAGGCCGAGGAAGAGGAGGAGAGAGACGATCCACAAGTGGAGGTGATGGAGGTAGATGCTCCTGAGGTTGACCCATTGGCCATGTTACCCTACGTACCACCGCCACTAGAGGACCTAGTTGTACTGTTGAGAGGGGCCTTGGCAAGGTTGTGGATTGCTGAGTAGAGACTCAGGGATTCAGAGGCTATGAGGAGCAAGCTAGTGGCTAATGTGAGCATGATGCATGTAGAGGTGGAAAGGGTATGGGAAAAGGGACAAAGGAACTATAGGACCCTATCTGACGTAGTAGCACTACATGTAGAGGAGGTACAAGCAGAAAGGGATAGACTGCAGGATGAGGTGAGCAGGCTAGGAATAGAGGTGACTCAGCTGGAGGGAGTGGGACAGAGAGAGCATGAGGAGCTGGTGGAGGTGAGGTGGGAATGAGACAAACTATAGGTTGAGGTGACCATACTATGGGCGAGGGGACAGTGGGAGCCTGGAGGGTCGACAAACTAGGTATTTGCACAAGCCCTGGTGGAGGCGGAGAGAGATATGGATGATTTGAGGAGACAAGTGGAGGGGATGCTGAGGGAGATGATTGATTTGAGGAGACAAGTGGAGGGGCTGCTGAGGGAGATGATTGATTTGAGATGAGAGCGAGATGAGCTCGGTGAAAAAATAGAAATGGAAGAGAAAATAGTTGGAGAGGTAGGGTTGGTGTTGGGGAGAGAGGAGGCGATGATGGCATAGATACAGACTTTGTGGGGTGAAAGAGATGCAACAGAGGCACAGGTACAGACTCTACAGGGTGAGAGGGATATGATAGCAGGACAGATGTCGAATTTGTAGTGTGAGAGGGATGCAATAGAGGTACACATAAAGACTTTGTAGGAAGAGAGGGATGTGGCACAGGCATGGGTACAAATAGTGGAGAGAGAGAGAGGGATACAGTGCAGGCACAAGCACAGTTGATGCAGGACGAGGGGGGTGAGATAGGGGTAGAGGCACATACACTATAGAGGGAGAGGGATGTCACACAGGAACAGGTACAAGCCATGCAGGAGGAGAGGGATAGAGCGATAGAGAAAGTGTCATGGGTGCGGGTAGAGACTGGTCAGTTGCAGTTAGCACAGGATGCGTGGGCACAAGAGAGGAGATCCATATCTGGATTTTGGGATAGATACAACCTAGCGAAAAGGGATTCAGCC
Organism: Sequoia sempervirens; assembly: GCA_007258455.2. NCBI lineage: Eukaryota > Viridiplantae > Streptophyta > Pinopsida > Cupressales > Cupressaceae > Sequoia > Sequoia sempervirens. Next base: position 661,073,754 of record VDFB02000003.1, on the reverse strand, counting down.
AGATATCAGACAGCAGAGAGAGACGAGTACATGTGGGAGGCCAGCTATTATATGGTGGCCTACTTTACAACAGTGCCAAACCAGACACAATAGGTACCTCCCTATGTCCGATCAGTACCACAGATGTTGGCATCGTCCTAGTCAATAGGGACACACACCTGAGGGTACAGTAGCTATCGAGAGACCCCTCCGCACAGAGGGGCAGTGCCAGACTCACCACAAAGGTCAGATGTGGGCATCTCATAGTAGAGAGGATAGAGGACAGATGATAGGATATAGGTTTTTGATTGGTGCAAGATGGGTGTATAGTACAGAGCGGTAGAGATCAGATTTGATTCAGATCCTTGTAATTGTATTTTATTTGATGATTACCGATGTATATGATGGATATGTGTTTTGATGATATGATGGTCATTATTATGGATCATGTGATGGACATTGTATTTTGATATTTATATGATATGTGACAGCCCTTATTAACACTATGTTATGTTTATGTGATGAATGATTTATTTATGCACATGTGTATGTTCATGATTTTACTATGGATGATCATTATGATGTGATGTATGTATATGTTTATAATGATGTATGTTTATGCTGATATGGATGATATGTAGGATGTCTAATATTTATGATGCAAGATGTGATGGATGATTTATGTCATTATATGCTATGGATATGGATCTAACAATTTCTGATGTAGGTGGCAATGTATGTAATGTGTTAATGAGATGGACTATCATGGAAATAAATTGATAATAAAGTGAATCTAAGATGCTTAGAATAACCAATTATGATTAATCTAAAAAATTTAAAATTCATATGAGATGACAATGCACATGGGATGAAATTCAACATAATGAACCAAAAGTGTCGGATGAAATGCAATTAAATTCCTTAGAAAAACTAATAGATTAAATAAATGCAATGTGGACATGGATTTTTATAATGATGGAAGTGGGTGTAGGTTGACTTTATTTGTGGATCATGCTTGCTTTAGCTTATAAAATAAAGGTGTGTGGTCTATTAGTGAGATGGATGAATGTAAAATGAAATGCAACAATGGACATGAATGTAAATAAGGGCTTGCATAGTGATGAGGGCCGATGGTAGGTGTATCATACTTGCTTTAGTTTATTGGCAAGTACTTTCCCTGTAATCATTAAAAAATTAAGGGAAGATGGATGTGAAACTACACCTATCAAGAACTATAGGTATCCTGAGAAGAATGGGAGATGGGGGTATGAATGTTTGCAAAACCAAAATCATGGGTCATAGGTTAGGTATAGATTGAATGCAATGGAATTGAGCATGAAATGTAATCCTAATGTGATTTTCCATTTCTAGAGCACTAATTTTTGCTATAGCATAAGACACTAGGAGTCAAGGTATGTGAAACCAAGGTGGATTAGTATCTAATGCATAAAACAAACACAACAGACAAGAAAACCATCCCAACACCCCAAAGTCGCGAAGACCTTGGTCGGGCCAGGCGTCGGGATAACCACAAGCACAAAAGGATTCCCTAGTGTAACACAAGACCACAGGGGTCTTGGTGGGTACTACATGGGACAACCTAGTAGACAACAACAAAAAAAAGATCAAGATATGCCCCTATGTTAACCATTCAAAACAAACCATGGTATGATAGACCATGGCGATCTTGACAAGGTATGATAGGAAACTCAAATGATAAACAACAACCAAAAGTATCAAAAGATCACAATCAATTTCAAACATTCTTTGCCATGGAATCCAGAGGGTGGATGAGATGGATTAGGTTTGTTAGGAAGGATGCATTCTATTAAGACCAAAGATGGATACTAAACTAAAAGATCAATATGATGCAAGCGACTCCAAAACTGATTGAATCTCATGATAAAAGTGGGTATCATTTGTGAAGAACCAACTAAATAAGGACATACTTTCCAACATGACATAGGACTCGAGACATCAGACATAAGACTGACACACCCTAATGACCTAGGGGCTCAGGGGCTGATCAGAGATTAGCCTTGCCTATGTGAAAGTGCTGAGCCCTCATAGTTCAAGAAAAGACCATGGATAAAAGCGAAAAGAGGACGATGGAGACAAATGATGGAAAATGACAACTGGATAGACAAAAAAAAAAATCCCCTGGGGTGGATCAAATGATCAACCTTGCCTACATGAAAGCGCAGGGGAAATGTAGTTCAAAAAAGACAAATGACTAGGAATGAGATTGAAAGACCGACATGACAAGATGGGATCTAAATGAAGACCAACACAGTGAAGGAACCTAGAGGGAAGTGAAGGACCGAAATGACAAAAAGGATTGACGATGCAAGCTCAGATTTGGATAAAAGCTCAAGATTACTGATAGCGAATAAAGATCGTTCAATGCTTCAACCAAAATATACCAAGTGATAGGATGAAGGATACAAATGGAAAGACGAGGTTGATGGGATGATAGGATATGAGATTAGGATGGGTGAAGCATAAAGTAACTAGGACACAAGGTAGATAATGATTAATCCCTGTACGAATGGCGCCTATGACCAGGTTTTCACCAAACGTACTTATCCAAGGCGCCATCAAGAGTGGTTTTCACCATAGTACAAATTATTTCTCTTTACTATTTTTTGATTTATTTGATTTTTGGATTTTTTTTGTATTTTTAACAATTTTTTACTTTTTTTTTGTTTTTTTGGATTTTTGTAGGATAGGATACCCCAACTAACTTAAGTGTAAAAACTTTTTAGGTGCATGATGTTAATGGGATCCTCTAGGGACTCTCTCTTAGGTGTAGCAAGTCTATATGCCCCTGATCCATATTTTGTTGTGATTACATAGGGACCCAACCAATTCACTTCAAATTTCCCTTTCTTATCTCGGTCTTGCTGGGTACGTTGATTCTCCTTAAGGACTAAATCACCAACGTTGAATTGGTGAAGATGGAACTTCTTTTTGTAGCTCCTCTTAAGGAAATTTTGATATGCTTGAAGATGATTTTATGCTTTGATCTATTTTTCATCTAGGAGTTCTAGCTGTCTTGCAACTTGAGCATCTTCATCACTAATAAGATTCTTCAAAGATATTCTCAGTGATGGGATTTCTACCTCAATAACAAGATGGCATTGACACCATAAACGATAGAATATGGAGTGGCATCGGTAGGCCCAAAGGGCATGAAGGATATGAAGGTGCCAATCTCAACCAGTATTGTTGACTACCTTTTTAAGGATCTTGATCAGGGTTTTGTTGGTAGCTTCTGCTTGAGCATTACCTTGGAGGTAATAGGGCGTAGACCAATGGTGTTGAATGTGAAAGGTGTCACAGAGGTGTTTCATGGCTTGGTTCTTGAATGGATTTCTGTTATAAAAAAGATGGTGGATGGGATTCCATATCTGCAGAGAATATGGAAAAGGAAAAATTTGGATATCTGAGTTCCTGTGATTTGAGAGAGTGGCATTACTTCTACCCACTTGGTGAAGTAATCAGTAGCAATGATGATGAAGGTGTGGTCATCAGAGGACAGAGGGTATATCTTCCCGATTAGGTCAAATCCCCACTAAGAGAAGGGCCATGGTGCTATGAGGGGTTGCAGATTCTGTGCAGGATCATGTATCAAATATGTGTGTTGCTGAAAGGGTAGGCACCTCTTCATGAACTCACAAGAATCATTCTCCAATGTAGGCCAAAAGTAACCAGCTCAAATTCTTTTAGCTAGTGTCATGCCATTTAAATGAGCCCCACAAACACCACTATGCACTTTTGTTAATGTAGTGTGAGCTTCGGTCACATTTAGACACCTGAGAAGGGTTCCATCATACCCACGACAATAAAGTGTATCACCTACGATAGTGTAGTAGGAGGTGCGTTGGATAAAATATTTTCATTGGTTGCATGTCAGATCAGGAGGTAATATGTTATCATGGAGGTAAGTGTAGATGTCATTATACCATGGTGATGTAGGACCTACAATGTCACACACCATTTCGCTCTTAGGGATATCGTACGTTGGGATTAAGAGTTGTTCGACTAGGAACTCACACTCTGTTCGATTGTTTGGCATGAAAATTAGGGAACCAATTGTATCCATGGCATTAGCAGCTTTATTATACACTCTTGGGATCTAGTCGAATTGGATAGAAGTGAAGTAATTTTTGAAGTCATCTACCATGCACTTATAGGGTAACAACTTATCATCTTTTGCCAGAAACTCATCATTAACATGTTTGATGATCAACGAGGAATCACCAAAGACTCTCAATTGAGTGATGTGCCATTAGATTGCGCTCCTAAGAACAGTCAGAAGAGCTTCATATTCAACTATGTTGTTTGTGCATGGAAAAGCCAACCTAAATGACTTCAGTATATAATCCCCTTGGGGGGTGACGAGCAAGATTCTTGCCCCTAATCCATTGTGTGTGTATGACCCATCAAAGGAGAGTGTCCATGTGGCTTCTTCTATTACTGTGAAGACCCCTTCATCAGGAAATTTTGTTATCAAAGGATAGGCATCTACCAGGGGAGCATCTTCTAGCTGATCTGCTATCACTTGTCCTTTAATAGATTTTTGATCCACATAATCTATATTTAGTTCACTTAACATCATGACCCACTTAGCCATGTGACTTGCCAGAGTTGTCCTGGATAACAAATATTTGAGTGGATCGACCTTGGAGATGAGCTTCACTGGGTGATTGAGCATATAGTGTCGAAGCTTTTGGGAGTTGAAGACCACAGTCAAGAAAGCCTTCTCCATCAGAAAATAATTGAGCTCATAGCCTACCAAGGTTTGACTGATGTAGTAGATTGCTCGTTCTTTTGATGACTCATCATGTTGTGCCAATAATGCCCCCAGTGCCACTGAAGTAGCAGAAATATACAGTAGGAGCGGTTTACCTAGAATTGGTGGCATAAGGATGGGTGAGTGAGCCAAATATTCTTTGATCTTGTTGAAACTGAGTTGACATTGTTGATCCCACTTGAAGGCGGTATCTTTTTTCAAGAGATGAGTGAATGATTGGAACTTGTCGACTAATTGAGCTAAAAACCGTCGGATGGATTGTAGCTTGCCTTGGAGACTCCTTAACTATTTGAGATTATGTGGTGGGTGCATATCCATAATTTCATTGACTTTTGTTGGATCGACCTCTATGCCTCTTTTGGAGATGATGAAACCTAGTAGCTTTCCTGATGTGACCCCAAAGACACACTTCTTTGAATTCAAATGTAGCTTATAGTGCTCTAGACGCTCAAAAATCTTCCTAAGGATCATCAGGTGCTCTTCCCTTGTTCTTGATTTCCCTAATAGATCATCAACATAATCTTCCATTATGATATGAATGAGATCGTGGAAGACAAGAATCATGGAACGTTGGTAGGTTGCCCCTACATTTTTGAGGCCAAAGGGCATGACATTGTAATAGAATGTGCCCCAAGGTGTGGTGAAGGCTGTTTTATGTTGATCTTCAAGTGTAATTCTAATATGATTATATCTGGAGAATCCATCCATGAGGGAAATCATCTCGTGCCTTGTAGTTAAGTCAACCAACATATTGATGTTTGGTAAGGGGAAATCATCTTTAGGGAAGGCTTTGTTGAGATCCCATAAATCTATGCAAATCCTAATATTTCCATTTGGCTTGGTAACTGGGACTATATTGGAGATCCAATCATAGTAGTCAATGGGTCTTATGAATCCAGCTTCTAATAGCTTCTCCAACTCTTTCTTGACTAGTAGAGCTACTTGGGGGTGCATTTTCCTAAGTTTTTGTTTGACAGGTTTTGCACCAGGATGTACATCCAAATGATGTACTACTAGAGCAGGATCAAGACCTGACATATTTGAATATGTCCATGAAAAATTGATGATGCCTTCTTTGAGAAGCTGGGTGATGGTAGAGTAATCTTCCTCTGATAGTGATTTGGCTACATATGTGATTTTGGGATCTTCTTCAGTTCCCAAATTTGTTTCTTGCATTTCCTTGATCAGAATGGATGATCGTTCAGACAACTAAGTTCCTACAAGGGGAAGATGAACGTTCACATCTTCCAGTGCCTCATCGAGGTTTTCACTATCAGATACACCCTTTGTTTTTACTTTTTCTAAGTCAAGAAGTGCCTCAAAGAGGTTTTCGCTAGGTGACCCTTTTTTATTTTGTTTCTTTTAATTTTTGTGGTTAGGGCATTCATCTTCCCCCAATCCCATAAGATGTACATACATATCCACTAAGGAAAAGGTATCGATAGGTGCGCTACCATGTAGGTCCCAGTCTATGAGTTCAAGATGACAAAGGGATAGGCTAATGGTGCAAATGGATAGGCATTTAAACATGGAAGAAAGGTCAATGTGACCCACATCATCGTATGTGATTTTAATAGATTCTTCTTCTAGTATGTCTTCGAGGAGATTGTTTCCCACACTAATGTTGTTAGAGGCACTAGTTGATGGAATAGGATCCTTTTTTTTGGTGTCATAGCCCAAACCCAAATTTCTTGGACGTACAAAAGTGTCCATCGGTTGTCATCTTCCTTGCTCTTCTACACCAAGGCCTCCCCCCTGATAATTGTGTTTCTTTACAAACTTAGAAGGCCAAGGATAGGTTTCCTGGAGATATTCTTTCAAAGGGGGAGAGGGTTTAGGTTCCTCACGATATACCCATTGGATGATGTCATCTTCTCGTGTGTCTTGCCTTAACCCAGGAGAGCGGAAGATGCTAGATCCCACATTCTTAGAGCTCAAGGTGATCATCTTCTCTTCTTCCTTCAGTATAGACTGAGAAGGTTGGTTGTATGTGTGTGGTGAGGGTGGATTGGTTGCCACATTCAAAGTTGTGCGCATTTCGTATTCACCATACCCCTTGTCAATGATCTAGACTTTGGTAAGGGTGGAATCAAATGTGGGTGATGGAGTAGATGAAGTGGTAGCTAGTGTGTTGGTAGATGAACGGGATGATGATGTCTAAGGTGGTCCCATTTCCACTCCAGAGTAGTAATGAGAGTGGAGAAAAGAAGCTTCTAATGCATAGAAATATTTAAATGGTTGAGGATTCGCATGTATGGTAACTTCCATCCCATTAAATGGGAATTTTAGACATTGGTGGTATGTCGATGGAACGGCTTGCATGACATGGATCCATGGACAGTCGAGGAGAAGATTATAGGGGAGTTCCAGATCAAGGATGTGATAGGTAGTGTATTGCACCACAAGCCCAACCTAAATTGGAAGACATATTGTCCCCTCAAAATCATGCTCTGTATTATCATACGCTTTGATCGTTATAACCTGATTATTTAAGTCAATGTGGGTATATCCCACTTTTTTTACAAACTTTAAGGTGAAAATATTTAGGGAAGAGCCATTATATACCAGGACCCTTTTTACTTTATTGTAGGCTACTAGGACTTCGTTGTGGAGAGGACGATTATGGTTTGAGTCAATGCAGGTCATGTCATTTTGGCTAAAATCTAGCTGATATGTTGCTGAGAGGTGTCCTACCAATGCTTGAAATTGCATAGGGTTTATGTCATTGGGAACTTGGGTGTCCTATAAGGCTTTAGTTAGGATTTCCTGGTGTATGGGAGAAGACTTGAGCAGATCCAGAATGGAAATCTATGTTGGAGTCTTTCCTAGATGATCAAGAATGTTGTATTGAGAACTCACAGGCGGTTGTTGGGTGGATGTGGAGGCTCCAAGGACTATGATACGAGTACGGTGGGTTGTAACAACACACTGTGGGTCCTTACCTTTTACATGTATCATAGATACATGTGGTTCTGCTTGTTCAATGTGCATGATGAGACCCTCATAGTTAAACGACACATTTTTGTAACTAATGTTATTGGTGCTATTACCCTTATTATTATTGTTGCTAGGCCCTGGGTTTGAGTTTGACGAGCTAGGACCTTGGTTATGCTTAGGGAAAGCATTCTGATATATTTGTAGTTGAGCATTGGACAAGGGTTTTGTGTTGGCATCCACATGTATATCTCCCCGATCTATGAGATCCTGGATGTATGTTTTCAAACCTTGACAGTTATTCAATGTATGCCCTTTAATCTTATGGAACTCACAATACTCATTTTCTTTGTACCAATTTGGTTTGGGCTTGGATTCATCAAGAGGCTTGGTCACAGGATATGTAATCAGGTAATTAGCTTGAAGGAGCCTATTAAACACGACACTTAGGGGCTCTCCTAGTTGAGTAAATTGACATTTTTTACCCCCTTGATTGTTCTGATGGGATTGTTGGGGAGGGCGAGGTGCCCCTTGTGGCACTGATATAGTGTTAGGAATTGACTACTGAGGAGGGGGATATTGTGGCTTCTGGGAAGCATTAGCTACTTGGACGTGTTTAGTGTTAGTGACACCATCATTGACAACATTTTTGTTCTTGTTCCAATAACGAGGCTTATCCCCAGACAACTTCTCTTTATCAAAGTGAAAAAATTTGACTAGCCCTTTGGCAATAAGTGCCCTCTCAAGGATAGGACCTTTCTCCACTATTTCCATGAAGGTTGTGACACAATGAAGTCTAAAATTATGGGCCATATCTGAATGAGATTTTTTGATAAATAGGGTGACCATGTCTTTTTCCCTTGGTGGGGATTTCATTCGTCTAGATAAAGCTCGCCATCTTTGAAGATAGCTTGCAAAAGTTTCTCCCTCATGCTTCTTTTCTTTCAAAAGATCCATTGTATCGATATCCTTCTCCAAATTAAAGGAGAAGTGGGAGACAAAATGTTCTGAAAGTTGTACAAAGGACTTGATAGATCCCTTCTCGAGACCCATAAACCAATCAAGAGCTATCCCTTGTAAACTTCTGGGAAATAATCACATGAGGTAATTGTCATTATGCATGACTTCTTGACAATGAGCATAAAACTCCTGAAGATGAGCCTTGGGGTCTTTTGTTCCTTTATACTTATCAAATTTCGGCATTTCGAAATGCTTCAGGAAAGGAATCAATGAAATTGAAGGATCAAACGAATAGGGACAAATTTCTTCAAACTTAAATGATTGTTTGTTAGTCCTTGCTTGTAAGTCCTTTAACACAACTTTGACTTCCAAATATTTATTGATAGGCACTGGGGGAGTAAGATTAGATGGATTGGTTTGATTATAGGGAGAATATTGTTGGTATGATGAGGACAGTGTGGAAGCAGTTTGATCATAGGCTAGTGGAGATATATATGGAGTTGTTTGCTAGTATTGATTGGCATATGTGGATTGTGGTTGCATATTGACGTAAGGTAGATAGGAGGATGATAGATTTTGATAGTAAGAGGTGGAGGCTGCTTGTTGATAGGGTGGTTGTTGTTGATAATATGAAGTGGATGGAGCATCCTGCTGATATTGTGTAGGAGCTTGGTAGTACGATGATGTGGAAGTGCCTTGTTGGTATGATAGTAGTGGATGATAGTAGGAAGTGGATGGAGGATCTTGTTGATAGGGTGGTTGTTGTTGAGTGTAGTATGGATTGGATTGGTAATTGTACACAATGTTGGGCTATTGTGTGGTATATGGAGGTGGTTGTGGATTAGACGTCTGTTGGTAAGGATTTGAGTGTGATTGTGGAGGGTTGGTGTAAAGTGGCAGTTGAGTTTGTGGTGGATTCTACAGGACCAAATGGAGATTTGGATTGGGATTGGATGGAGCAGCATAGGTGGTATATGTGCTTGATGGATGGTAAAGATATTGTGTGAGGGGATTACGTTGCATTTGTGTGGGAATGTGCATATGTTGGGGTGGTTGTTGTTGTTTTGGTGGTTACTGGTAAGGAAAATGAGATGGGATGTGTTGTTGTTGTGGGATCGCTATGGAGGCATCATGATGCAGTTGTTGAGGTTGTGATGCAGCTTGCATTACTTGATGTGGGGGTTGCGTAGGAACGGTAGTGTGCTGTTGCGGAACCAAAACATTTTGTTGTGGAATTGTGACATTTTACTATGGAATTGTGACGTTTTGCTGCAGAAGTTGCTAATGAAGTGGTTGAGACGAGATAGCAAGAGTAGCAGTATGTTGTGGTAGCACTTGCGAGGGGATAGCAATGTGTTATGGTAGCGCCTGTGACGTAGTGGATTGTTGGGGATTAACAAGAGGATGTTGGAACGTAGTGATGTTACCTTGAGGTGGTGGTGGTAAATTTATAGTAGGAGCAGACCTTGGAGGTGACATCAATGCAAGGATAGGATTGCCTCCAGTGTTGACGGGTGGTTGACCAGGATGATGAGGTGAAAGTGGTGGAGCAGATGGAATATTTTGTGGCATACCATAGGCATAGGGGTTGTTAGGATCAGGTTGTGCTCTTGAGGCTGAGGCTGGGATGTGAGGGTAGCTTACAACTTGGTACATCACAACATTTACAAATCCAGGTTGATACCAATTCTCTATAGGTGCACCTTCGGGGATATACGGACTTCCTAGAACATTTTGTGAAGTCTGCGGGTCTTGAGACGCTGGAAGAGACTGGGTGCCAGTATATTGGGACATATCAAAATCAGGTGGCAGCTTGATCCCTTTCATGATTAGAGTGGTGAGAATCTTATCCCCACACTCATTGAGGAGGTGATCCATCATCTGAACATTGACAAGATTGCTAAGGTACTCGTCAACTGCTACTTTAGGCTAACTGACGATGTTCTCGTCTCCAAGTGGTGAAGTGTTTTGAACACTAGTATTGGATTGTGATGAGGCACCATTATTGGGATCCTGAGGGATATTTGCACCGTTATTGGGATCCTGAGGGATATTTGGTTGGGTACCCTAGGCTTGTTGTTTTGCCATTTGCTTCTTTGCTTGCGATCAGGTTTGAATGAGCATGAAAGTGCAAAACTACCAAGTGAACTAAGATGAGGCTAAATTCTAAGATGCGATGCAGAGATGACCTAAGTCATGATTGAAGGATTGATTGCATTGGACAAGGGATCAATAGGTTGGATGATTGGATAAGATCAGTTGATGAAACGATTGATAAGATTAGATGATGGATGAGATAGGATGATGAAAGGGATTCTAAACCAACTTCATAAATCACCCTAGGTGACTTGAGGTACTAATTAATTGGATTAAAGAATAGATAGATGATTATGACACTGAATCCATCTTAAGATGAAAGTGGATTGATTAGGTCGAAGATGATGACTAACTCAGGAAAGATGACGATCCTAAGCAGATGTGTAGGATGACGATCGAATTTAGACACCTAGGCCAATTTGGATACTAACTCCTAAAACAAAGTTCAAGGGATTTGGATTGAGAAAATGATGATGGATATGCAACCTAGAGATGTTTTAAGGTGTGCCTATATGATTTAGATGATAAACTGATGACCTTTGGAAAATGTAGATGGACTGAAGTGAAGATTACAGGTGAACAAAAGGTGGTAAAATTCTTTGATTTTCGCAAATCGCTTGAAAAATAACTAGCTTTTGCGGGCCCAACAAATTAACTCTCTAGATTTTGTACCAAACAAGAATCAGACTTGCCTAAACAGGTGATAGAATTTCCTAAGCAATGAGCAGAATTTCCCAAATAGGGTGCAAAATCACCCAAACAGGGTGCAAAATTGCCCAAACAAGGTGCAGGGTCACCCAAGCAGGGTGCAAGGTTGCTTAAGCAGGGTGTAGGATCAGCCAAACAGGGTGCATGGTTGCCCAAATAGAGTGCAAGGTTGCCTAAGTAGAGTTCAAAACTGCCCAAACAGGTGACAAGATCGACCAAATAGGGATCAAGTTCATCCAAATAGAGTGCAGGGTCGCCCAAACAGTGATCAGGTTCCCCCAAACAGAGTGCAAGGTCACCCAAACAGGGATCAGGTTCACCCAAACATAGTGCAAGGTCACCCAAACAGGGATCAGGTTTGTTCAAACAGAGTGCAAGGTCACCCAAACAACTTTCAGACTTTCCTAAATCTGAAAGCAGTCAAATGACGTTGACAAATAGGAAACAAACAACTTTAACAGTGGAAATGAACTCTATAAACGAACTCTTCTAATAGGGAAACAGACTCTCTAAATGGAAAAATGGATTCTTCGGACAGGGAAATGGACTCATCTAATAGGAAAACAGACTCAACAAATGGGAAAACAGATTCTCCTAATAGGGAAACAAACTAGCTAAACGGGGAAACGAACTATCCTAATGGGGAAACAGACTCGACAAACGAGGAAGCAGACTCTCCTAACGGGGAAACAGAATCGACAAATGGGCAAATGGATTCTCCTAACAGGGAAACAGACTCGTCTAATGGGGAAACAGACTCTCCTATAGGGAAACAAACTCGATAAACATGCAAACAGATTCTCCTAATGGGGAAAAGGACAAACAAGGACTCAAACAGAAGATGGGTTGGTTGTTTAGGGAGTAGATTTGCCCAAATATGTTGCAAAATAGCCTATTTTCAAGGAATGGGGAATATGATGACTCAGGGGACTAAAAAAATAAGAAAAATCACCCAAAGAAGAAGCAAGTTCACCCAAAATAGTAGCAAATTCACCCCTTTTGAGGAGATAGGCTAATGTGATGGGATATTTGACTAATAGAATGACTCAAACAGTAAGCAAAATCCCCCCTTTAGGCTTAGGTTTTCCCAAAATAGTAGTAGGCTCACCTAAATAGGGTGCAAACTCACTTATTCTATAGAGAATGGGTGATTTTGACAAGAAACAACTTAGAAACGACTCAGACAAAAGACAGGATTGCCCCTGTAGACAGCAAGTTCACCCCAAATAGAAGCAAATTCACCCCTGACAAAGGAAAATTCACCCAAATGATAGACTTGGAATGGACTGAGTGAAAAAGAGCTATGGAAAAGAACAAAATCACAAAAAGCAACAAACAAAAGGTAAGGTTGACTCAACCGAAAGAAATGCACTGGTTTCGCATAAAGAAGACACTTCAAACAACACAATCCTAAAATTAGTGAGAAGGGTATGGCCAAGATGGTCCTTTATCTAAGCTGAACAAGGTGATCTAGGGAGTCCTCAATATACACCTGGTACATTAGGCACAACCGTGAACATCAGTTTGTCACAAGCATGAGTCAGGAGCCCTAGTGAGGTACTGGAAACTCGAACCAACTCTTCACATCTTATCTAGTTATCACCCTAGCTTCGACGCTTCACTAGACATGACATGACTAGATTGGGGTACAACTTTGGCTCTCCCCCCTTTATATACCCCATCAGTACATGTGGTAGGGATCGTCCCTTAGGGTGATGAAATCCCCAAGTAGGTCCCGCTAAAAGAAGATAGTAGACATTTTTGGCTGGTCCCTAGGCTCGCATGAAGCTCAAGGGGAGAGCTTGGACATACTAGTATCTCCTAGGTAACATAAATGGACTAAAGTGGACTATGATTTCTCATCACCCAAGATTGCAAAATGGCGCAAGGGGATTGGATACATCAACAACCCACTTAACAAACACAATAAACAAGTAGATTTGACCCTCTAATTAGTTCTATGTGTGCCTAACTAGTATGGAAAATAACAAACAAACTAGACTAAATATGTTGGGACTAATTGTTCTATAAGAAAATGTCAGTAGTTGGAACCTCCGGTCTTGGACAAACAAGAAATAGTTGCACAAACGTTAGCAAAACAAAGCACACTCACAAACGAACAAGTTAAGGGGTCAATACCTAAAAAATGACAACAAACGAACATTGAAATTGAAAATTTAAGTCACTGTTTTACCTCAGGTTTGCCTCTATTTGAAGCAGAATCACCTATTTTGGAGAGAAAAATCACCTCTGTTAGCAACAGAATCGCATGTTTCAGAGTTAGATTCGCCTGTTTGCAGAAAGCAGGCTGGCCCAAGTCAGGAGCAGGGTCACCTGTTTGAGAAACTAGGAGCAAATTTACTCCTGTTTGACAGATGGGTGAATCTACAAATGCATATTCGCTTCTGTTTAAGGCAAGCTCGCCTGTCTTGACAACAAAATTTCCCCTGTTACTACAGAATCGCCTATTTCAGTAGCAGAATCATTTATGTGTGTAACCTGAAATTGCAAAACTTTAAACAATAGAGCACATAAAAATAACAAACCCATTTGTGGGTCCCACCGAGTGTGCCAAAAATATGTGCAACATGTTTTCTAACCCTAAAATGATGCAAAATGAAAGAAATGCAAAAGGAAGAACAACACAAAGAAACACCTCAAGATTAGCCTAGTTAGACTTGAACAAAACAAAGATGAAACAAAGATTTTACCTTGCCCAAGTTGATTGGTTGGTTGGCCCTTTGGATTTGATTAGTTGTGTGCTCCTTAATAGCAAATCACCTAAAATTGTATGCAAAATGATCCATGTGTGATGAAGGAGGCAATGGTGGAGTTGGGTATTGGATAAGTGTATGAAAAATGCATGCAAGATGAGCTTGAAGATTCAACAATGGTGGATGCAAGAGCTTGAATGCTTGAAGGTGAGTGTTTGATTGCTTGAAGGTGAGTGTTTGAATGCTTGTGAATGAATGAGAAATGAGACCAAAATCCTCTATTTTAGGGGAAAAGTCTATAGAGAAATGGATGGCTAGGATTTAGCCACCATGGAAAAGATGAAGGGTTGTGGTGAGTTGAGGACTCACAAGCCCTCACATCTTGCCATGTGGAAATGAGATGGAAAGGGGGAGTGTGATGTGGAGGTACTTGAAAGTACCTTGGGATTGAGAGAAGATTTCCTCAAAAAGGAAGTTCTTGTCCCCATGTGAGAAGGATGTGACACATGAAGAATTTTAGAATCATGGGAAAGAGAGAAACATTGAAGCAATAAATGTGAATTTTTAATTCACATGATTAGAGGGTACTTGGAAGTACTTTTGGGTAAGACACTTGGTCTCCTCATAAAGGAGGTCCTTGTCCCCATGTGGGAGATGTGACACATGAGAAATTTTAGAATTTCTCAACAACCCACATAGGGAAGAGGAGAGCCTTGGAGCAATAAATGTGAATTTTTAATTCGTGTGGGGAAGAGGTTGTCTTGGCTAAATGAAGAAATCATTTTTGATGGTCGACTTGGAGGCATGCCATAAATGGCATGAGGATTAGATTAAGGTTGTGCAAACAGGTGATTAGGGAAGCTAATGAAGGATTAGAAGCAAGTTGCAAGATATGGAGGATGTGACATTAATCCTGATTAAAGGTGTGCACATCTTAATCATGGATTAATTAAACTAATTCAGATTAGAAGAGGGTTATGGAGGATGTGACAAGGAGAGAGAAAAGAGGGAATTTATAATTGATTTAAATTTAAAAGGCTAAATGACTAAATTAAATAAATTGATATATTTATTTAATTTAAAGAGGAGCCTAGATGAAAGGTAAAGTATTTAATTATTAAATTAAATACTTTAGGAACCTTAGGAAAAGGGGAAATATTAATTAAATAAATCATTTAATTAATATTGATGGAGAATTTGAAATAGATGAATAAAGGGGATGAATTTTACCATGCAAGAGTAGTCAAATTTGGATGTCTACAAATACAAACAAGCATACATACATATGTACATACATTGTTACATACATACATACACTGATACATACATACATACATATACATACACTGATATATGCATATATACATACATATACACATTCCATACAAGCATACATACATACAAACATACAAATATATATACATACATTTAATAGACTAGAATTTAACACAAAGCAATACATAACATGAGTGAATTATAATGTGCTCATGTTATGTCTTGCTAGGCAACTCTTGGGCACAAATGTAAAAAAATGTTAAAACTATGAAATAACACAAGTGTGTTATAATGCACTTGTGTTATTTCTTGCTTTGAGAATCTTCAAGCCTTAGGCTTGGTATTTTCTTTGGAATACCAACCCAAAGGCTTGGAGTGCCTTCCCAACATCCAAAGACATGTTTTTGTAAATTCTACAATATTTCACATAATCACATTCGTGCTAAGCATTAGGTTTGCAAGTGTTTCAAGGTCGAACAAATCAAACACCTGGGTAATGTTAGGCTCTCTCTTAGCTATCTAACGATGTAATTTTTTCGCATTTTGACAATATTAAGCCTTTGATCTATATTCCATTTGTTTGTGTGTCTATTTTTTGGCAAAAAACAGTGTTTGGTATTTTTTTGTTATAAATTAACCATTCATCAAAATTTAAAATTACATTTTTAGAAACTAGAATCCATTTTACACATTTAAAAAAATCATTTTCAATTATTTTTCAAAATTTATAGCGGTAGCACGGCCAAAACTCTATTTTTTCAAGAAGTTTCCACTTTGAAAATTAGTAAAAAATTAAATATTCATTAAAAAATTATTAGAAAAATTGGGCATAAACAACATACTGTTAATTAATTTCTCACCAAAGCGATTTTAACAATACTAAAAAAAGTTAACCTTTTGAGGGGGCCACAAAAGTTGCTATGTTATGTTTTTGTCAAAATCAACACCAATTTTTGTGGCCCCCTCTTTTGAACCCCTTAATCTCTACCATTTTCAAAAAAACTTAGTAGTTTATAAAGTAGACTTAGAGCACTATGATCCTTGTTTCTGTTGCATCTCAAAATTTTGAGTATAACTATCCTCAATTTCATGTCCAAGGTCAGTATTTCCTGATTTCAAGAAAAAAGGGGTCACTTAAGACCCCTTTTTGGCCCCCCATCTTTTTGCACTTACCCTTAAGCTGATTGCAGATAGATTGAAAAATTATTTGTCACCTTTGATCTCAATGGAATAGGGGGGTTTTGTCAAAGGTTGTCAGATTATGGATGAGATTGTGGTTGCTACTGAACTTGTGCACTCCATGTCCTCTCCTAAGGACAAATCCATGTTCATCAAATTGGATATGTCTAAAGCTGATGACAAAGTCAGGTGGTCTTTTCTCAAGTGTATGCTTGTGGCTTTTGGATTTCATCTAGATTGGATCTCCTAGGTAATGAGTTGTGTGACTTCCTCCTCCTTCTTTGTTCTATTTAATGGGTCTATCCTACTCCTATTTTTTCTACTTCATAGGGACTCAGACATGGAGACCCTCTTTCTCTATACCTCTTTATTTTATTGGTTGAGGGACTTGGTAGATTTTGTAGTACAAGGATATTGGCCTTGTCAAAGGCTAGAGTTGGGGCTATGGTTTAGGCTCTTAGACTCACCTTCATTTTGTAGATGGCAATGCTTTGATGGGTCTAGCAAGAATTGATGATGCAGTTAATTTTAGGAAATCTCTTGATACTTATATGGTTGTGTCTGGTCAAAAGATTAATGAGGGAAAATCTAGTATCATTTTTTTCAATACTCCTAGATTGATTCATAACAAAGTTTCTCACATTCTTCTCTTTCAAATTGGAAGTCTCCTTATAAAGTATTTGGGTATTCCCCCATGTGTTGGCACCCTTAATAATAGGCACAATAGAAAATCCTAGATAATTTTTTTCAAAGGTCAATCAATGGTATTTTTGATCCAGTTACCTTTTGTATGTCAGTTGAATCTTTCATCTCCTATCTTACAAGCCCTCCATTTGCATAAGTTAATGGTATTATCTTCCCCTAAAGGTTTCCTTAAGGAATATGACTCCCTTGCTAGGAAATTCTTATGGGTTGGAAATCTTGAGCATCAAAAGTGGAGCTTGGTGAGTTAGGACAAGGTTTGTAAACCTAAGGAGTATGGTGGTTTGGATCTTAGGTGGTTTGGGAACAATAATCTTTCTCTTGCTAAAAAATTATATTGGAGGTGGTACACTCTTCCTGTTCATCCCTAGGCTCACATTTTGAATTATAAATATTTAGGTGGTGTTGATAATGAGGACATCCCACAAATGGAATTAGCAGGTAAAGGCTCCATGATTTGGAGTACTATAAAAAGGGGAACCACCCTCATTAAGAAAGGCCTTTTTTGGATTATTCATCAAGATGATCGAGCTCTCTTTTGGTATGATTTTTGGGATGGTCACTCGTCGATCCTTTCATCTCATCCTCATCTTCGGGCCTTAAGTGTTTTTTTTTGTGGATGTTGGATGGTTAAGTGTGGATAGCTTTAAATGCTCTTCCTCATTGGGGATTTCTTTGATGTATCAGTGGAAACATTCTGTCATACAGCCAGAGGGGGATCATTGGAGGAGAGAAACTCTTTGGCTTATATTCTTGTTGAGCACCCTTTCCGTTCTTTTAAGGATAGGGATGTTTTGGCCTGGGATAATGATCCTAAAGGGAAGTAGTCAGTGGCACAAGGTAATGCAACTTTGCAGGGTTAACATGGGGACTTGAGAGAGAGTCCTTGGTGGAAATAAATTTGGAATAAAAATGGTTGGCCTAAGTTTAATACATGTTCATGTGGTTGTTAAGTCTGAATAAATGCCTCACTTGGGAGAATATTATGAAAAGAGGATTTAGTGGCCCTTCACTTTTCTTTGTTTATGGGCATAGTGAAGAAAGTTCCAATCTTCCCTTCTTCTAGTGCTCCTTCTTGTTGCAAATATGGAAATTTTTGTGGAGGTTGTGGATGAGACTATTTTTGCAAGCTTCATCTCTCCATGATCTTTGAGAGAGCTTAGGCCTTCCTCTAGCTTTTTCTTCCTTCTTCGTGGCAGTCTAGGAGTTAGGCCCCTCTCTTATCATTTGGCAGATTGGGCTGGAGAGAAATAGATGAAGTTTTTAGGAGTGTCAACTATTTTTCCTCAAGGTCTAGTATAAAGTAAAGAGTATGCTTAAGGAGACTATAGAGGATAAGTTCAATCTTGTGGGGCCTCTATCTTTGACTGATTTTGGCACTTCTACCCTCTTCGAGCTCTCGATGGCCTCTAGGTCTCAAGATTGTTTAGTTTTTGGGAAAAATTTGTCCAAGAAGGTGAATCAGGAAGGAAAGTGGAGTCCACCCCCTGAGGGATTCTATAAAATTAACATGGAGGGTTCTGCTCAGGGTAACCCAGGAGATATTGATATTGCTGGAGTGGGACACGATAGAAGGGGTAATGCTCAATTTTTTTTCTCCATTTATATGGGGTACAATCTAATAATCAAATGGAGGCCTGGGCTATCCTTAAGGCTTTGGAGAAAGCCTACAAGTTGGGTTAGAAGAAGGTGATCTATGAAATGGACTATATGATTTTGGTTTCTCTACTAAATAAATAGGATTTCTAGAATTTGTCATGGAGATTAGGTGCGATTTCCAAACAAATCCTCCACCTAGCCTCAAATTTTGATTTTATTTCCTTTTTGCATATTCCTAGGGAATGGAACAAAGTGGCTAATTGTCTAGCTAAATGGGCATCTGATGAATTGGATGTGTGGACTGTCTGGGATTGGAGTTAGTTAGATCAGCAAAAAAGTTAGTGGTTGGCTTAGATTCTTCATGAGGATAAAAAGATTAGTTTTGCAGGGTTGGTTTTCTTGTATGCTCTCTCGTGTTGGGAGGATGGTTGGTGTGGTTGTTTTTTGGATCCTTGTGATTTATTCTCATTAGGGTCTGAATTTGATATCAATTTGAAGGTTTTGAGCTTTTAGCTCTCCTATTGTAATTGTTTACTTTCCTTTGAATAAAATTTTCACCCCTTATTATTAAAACATAAAAAAAAATAGTAAAATAAGATTATAATAATTTATAATAATAATTTAACAATAATATAATAATAATAAAATAAAAAATGAGGATAAGATAAGATAATAAGATAACTACATTATAATAAAAATATAATTATCTATATAGTTAATATAATATAATAATATTTTTAAACATACACTTCAAAAATGATATCTTTTGACATTCTCTACATATAGTTCTCTAAATATAAGTATGCTAGTTACTTTGCACAATTAAGTAAGTTTTATTGTCTACACTTTGTTAAATAGATTGTCATTTATGTTTCAATAGAAAACACATCCACGTTTATGCAAAACCCAAGAGCATGCAATATAGCAAGATATAACTTAGTATTAATCGTGCAAACAAATTGACCTTGACATCCAACTAACAAGAAATTAGTAGTCACCTATACTCTAGATATTGATTATTGGTGGGTGATCCCACAATACTAGTTTACAATTTTTGGCCAAACTAGACACTGAACTAATTTTTTCTAACTAAATCTTCACTTTCGGATACCTATAGCGGCCAAACCGTGAGGAATTTGAAGATGATGCAAAATAGTGATTTGTGACATTTTGTCTATAGATTCTAAATATATTTTTTTCAAAAATTTTGGAATCAGATTGCACTTCTTTGTCCATCTCCTTTGAAAACTAGTTTTTTTTAGTAAATACCATTTTTAAGGAGTGACGCTCACCGTATAACAACTTTTTTTCCATGAAGGATAAAATTATATTTTTTTGAATTTAGATTTGTAACTATGATATCTAGTGCTTCCAATTGGTTTCATAGTGTTTTATTGAATATTTTTTCCTTAATCAAGTTTTGAAGTCAAACCAATTACAATTCAAACATAGGTGGACCGTATAACACAACTTTTTTGTATGTATTGAAATTCAATTTTGTTTTTGTTGGATCAAGGACTTCAATATCTGGTGCACTATTATTTTTCATTTTTTTTTATAATCTTCTATTTTTCCACATGTGCATAATAGAGAGCTTGATTTTCGGTGAAAAACCTACATTCACAAGAAATAAAAAATAAATATAATAATAAAATTAAATTTAATTAAAATTATACACACTGAAATCTGGTTTGAGCCTGCGACTTCAATATTCTTCATAATTCCTATTCTTCATGGTCATGATTAAATAATGTCAATTATATAATTATTCACTTTAACTTTAATTCTTCTGTTAATTAAATAATCTTAATTATTTAATTAATTCACACTTTTCTTTATTCTATCTGATTGATTAAATAAACACTTTTTATTTAATTATGTTACTAATTAACCTTATCCTTCTTGTCAAATTAAATAAATTCTTATTTAATTTACTCTTTATCATACTTCAACTATAACTAAATAAATTCTTTATTTATTTAATTATTCATTTAAATCCCTTCATCACTTAATTAAATAAATCTTATTTATTTAATTATTCTTCAAATATCAAATCTTGAATTAAATGAATTATTTAATTCATGAATTCTATTTTAACGCATTCCTCTATATTTAGATAATTGTGTGAGTTATCTAAGTATTCACTTTTACTCGACTCAAAGATCTATTTCAAATCGCTCAGTTAACTCTTGATTTAATGTCTGAGTGGCATTCTCGAGTAATCTCTTCGTCAAATCATTCAATCGTCCAGTGCTAACTCATTTGCGTGTACATGCAATTAATTAAATATTCCTATTTAATTAATTAAAACTTGTCCGCATTCAACAAGTGTTGCTTTAATTAATCTTTATCTTTGTCATGCAAAGATAATTCTTCTATTTCAATACCAAACTTGAAGATTAAATCATTTATTTAATCTTTAATTCTATTTCTAATTTATATCACTCATGTCATTGTTGTCAAAATGCATGTCTAATCTGTCGATCTCAACCGTCTCTTTCAATCGCCTGTCATTCGAATAATCAATTTTCTATAAATTGATCTGTCATTCTTCATTCCAATCTCTCTCGAAAACTCTCGAAATCTTATGACTTTTGAGAGCACTTATCTTGAATCTTTGATGTTTTGCTAAATCACTATCTTAGGCTATACTTGCACAAACTTACGAAAAATCTGAGGGCAATTATACTACACAAGCAAAATGGAGAAGGGCAATCGAGATGAATCATGGAAATACGTAGAAATTTGGTGAGATTGTTCAGTTTTATTATGTTTTTACTTTCCTTTGTTCTTTGTTGCTTAACATTAGATTGCATTTAGATTTAGATTACATGTTTGCTCTGATCTGTTTCTTTCTGCACTTTCTTGGTGTTACATTTGGTGAACCTGACGTGCAAACACCATCTTCGCGTATCCGTAGACTTTTATTTTGATTTTTTGTAGGTTTTTCATATGAAATGATGCATCAGCTTGATGAAACGCCACAATTGAAATTCATAGATGCTTCAATTTGACAAAACAACACAATTGATTTCCTGAACCGCATTTGACACCAGAAACGCTGCATCTGAAAAACCACGACACATCTGCAACATCCTAAACTGCAACTAATTGGTAAATACCGAGATACAATTGCATAGAAAATCAATGCATCTAACTTGTAACTTTTTGTTTTTGGTTTCAGAAATCTGAAGTTTTCAATTGATTTGTGTGTTACTAATATCAAATTTTTCAGTGTGTGGCTTTTCTTTTTTTGGAGTTAACGAGTTTCTGTAGGACGATTGATGAAGACAATACTTGAAACTACTAACAAATCTTTCTGTAGAACACATGTCGAAGACCTTAGTTAAATTTTCTTTTAAAACAGATTGTTTGGTAGTGTAGCAAATCTTTCATTTGGATTAAAAGTAACAAGCGTCTACTGTGTTTGGTGCGAAAGCACATCTATGTAATTACCCTCACAATTTGGTACATCGAAGTATCCTCTCCCCTTGCACATTCGTACGATCCTAGGTGTAAGAGAAATGGTTACCAACTCTAGAACTTGGGCCTGTTCTGGTGGGAAAAAGTACTCACCCCAGGATGACTTAGACCGGTAGCACCCTGAACCCGAGGGACTTCTAGAGTCGGTATATAAAAGTGGATTCTTGGGGAAAACCTAAGAATCACAAGTGTGGTTCTGATGAGATGGATCCGAAAGGGGACTCTCACCGTATGGATCATGCCCCATGAACGGAATGCCCATATTAAACACCTTTTGTTTTAGAGACCAATCGTTCTATTGGTCGTTGCTTGGTATAGTGCAGGGTACAGTATCATGCCCGAAGACACTCACTATTGATCCCCTTGAGTAGAGATAGCAATTCTTGGGAGGTCATTGCCCAAAGAATTCAAAATTGGTGTGCTCAAAAGACGTTAATGAGCTATGGAGGGGATCCAATGCCACCAAATTTCTAAGCTATCCGCTCTCAAGAAGGAAAGGTGTTTATCACCAATCCGAGGTATTTCAGTGGGCTATACCAAGTATACAAACCCTAAGCCTTTTGGCCTATTAGGATGTGCTTGTATGTTGTCAACTTAAAACATTCTTTGAGTTTAAAATCAAACTAAAAACACTTTGTCTTATGATTGTTCTTGTTTGCCAAAATTTGATCACAAAAAATGAAGTCAGTTTTAAATCTTAGGTCACTGAAATTCAGAGAGTCACAATTGTTCACCAGATAGTCAAAATTGATTTTTAGAGTTGCATCTGTATAAATTCAAGTCGCATCTGTTACTTTGAGTCGCATCTATTATTTCAAGTCACATATGTTTAGCTTTGAGTCACATCTGTCAGTATTAGTTGCATCTGCTAGTTTGGCTCGCAATTGTTTTGCGAGAAGCCGCATGCATTATATTTTGAGTTGCAATTGTTATTACGAGTCGCATTTGTTAGACAGTTAACCACATCTATCAGAGTCATACATTGAACTTTACCAGGGAAACACAATTGATCACTAGAAAACCGCAACCAGTAAACTTAACCGCATATGTGAAATCCTGCGATGCATTTGTCTGATTTTCAGAAAGTCAAAATTCATGATCACTGTCTAGTCAACACAGTCATATTAGTTTCAGTTGTCTTTCCACAAACATTCCTTGAATGGAAACAGTAAATGATTTTGCTCAATTTTGCATCCTTTAGGTTCATTTAGTCATTTCCTTTGTTGTCCTAATTCAGAGTTTGGTCTCATCTTAGAATATTTTTTTTTTGTTTAGTTCAAACTTCTAGGAAGGTCACTTTTACAAACTTTAGAATAGGTCCATCATCTACACTCTAGAAAAATCATAGCATAAACAAAATCTGTCATTGAACTTGGTCTTATCATTTTATCCTTTGTCCTACAGAGATTCCTCCTAGCTCATCAGTCTAGATAGGAAACTCGACTTGTCTTTGATCCTCGTCCTACATTGGTTCCTTGACTTAACGAAATTGATGCCTTGGTTAGACTTTAGGTAGTTGGTCCCTTCGTCTTGGGTTTATAGAATTGATCACTTTAGGGTCTTACTTAGACTTTGCATCTTTAGATTGTAGACTAGTGTCATCCTAGAGCATTCCTTATTTTGCATTCAGAAAATCCCAAAAACATAGACTAGATTCATACTGTCCATAGACGTAGTTTTGCATTCCTTGCATATTGGGCTAATCTTACATGGTCAAAACTAGGTCTAAGAGAAGAGAGAGAGAGAAAAGATGTCGAACCCAAACGAATTCATCAATCCATTTTCTTCAAGACCTCATAAGACTCTATTAGACAAATTCACCACTAGAAACACTCAAGGACATATTGCAGTAGAAGACATAGAGGCTGTCGCATAGGACCCTAAGTTTGCCTCTTTCGTAGATGAGTACCTAGCAAATGATCGACAATGATACTTAGCCAAATTGCTAGCTGAAGGCGCTACCTTACCTATAGGATTTGATATCAACACCTTACAAACTCAACCTAGACAATGGACAAATACCACGACAGCTAGTACTACTATACCTCAGGTCAGCACAACTATTCCATCTGGCACACCTACACAGAGTACAACAGTCCATACATCTCCATTTGGTACATCTAGCATGACATCAAGATTTAATTTCACTATAGGGGCTTCATCATCCACTCCCTTCGGTCCTCTTGTTGGGAGTAAAAGACCTAAAACGTCAGCCTCTACACCTTATGTTGGTGTCACAAGTTCACAGTCAATGACCATACCTCATGCTAGTATCATGAGTACCATACCACAGTTGATGGCCATACCTAGTGCCCAAGTCACTAGTACTATACCACAGATTACCCAAATAGGAGGTATTCCCTCATTCCAATATGGCAATCAAAATCCAATCTCCCAAACTGGTAATCAGAATCCATTCACATAGATTCTGAATCAGAATCCGTTCTCTTAGATCGGAGGTCATAATCCATTTACACAGATTCCAAGTCACCAACAATTTATGCAGATTTCAAACCAGAATCCCTTCTTCTAGAGTGGTACTCAGAATCCATTTACACAGATCCCAGGTCAACACCAATTTATGCAAACTCCAGACCAGAACACATTGAATCCAAACCCACCTCAAATACCAACGTTTAATCAAAACCCATCACAAGACTTTGGATTTCAGAAGACATACACGGATCCGCATAATCCCCCTAGCACATCTTTGACTCAAGTTGAAGTCTTACAAACACAAATGCAGGCACTACAAACGCAAATGGATAACATGTTGGTGTCAACTAAGAAATCATTTTCAACAAAGGACATATGCCCATTCCCCTTTGATAGATCATTTTATATGACCCCTTTCCCTCATGGATATGTCATACCGAACCTCCCTAAGTACAATGGCAAACGAAATCCAATAGAACATATAAGGGAATTTTATACCTTATGCATAGATGTCGCTTATGACCCCACGTATCTTATGAGACTATTTTCAAGAAGTCTTGTAGGAATTGCACTAGAGTGGTTTTCGGGTCTAGATTCTGGCATCAGATCTTGGGGTGAACTGGTTGAGAAATTTGTGGAGCAATTCTCCTTCAACATAGACCACGAGATAAATATAGCAACCTTGTGTCACACAACGCAAGAAAAATGTGAAACATTCATCGCTTTCTTCCAGAGATGGAGGACTATAGCTAGCAAGTGTCCTATCGAGATACCCAAAAAACAAAAAAGTTACTATGTTTTAAGAAAACCTTCATGCAAAACTCAGGAGTAACTTAAGGGTACATTGTTGTACATCTTTTTCGGAACTAGTGGAAAAAGGGGTCATAATAGAGAAGGATCTCATTGAAAAGGGCGAACTCAAGACATCAACATCCAATAGAAACCCGATCGTACAAAACACCCCCTGATAGAAATAGATTTTGGTCTCGCAATAAAAATGTCACCAATGATGGGGTAGTTGATGCTAAAACACTATAAGCAGGACCACTCATCACATTACAAGGACCTCATACTTTTTCCAACATGATTAATGCTATCAATCAACCTCCTAACATGGTCCAAAATACTCAACGTCCACAACAACAAAGGAGATTTCAAAAATGTGAGTTCACTCCCTTAGGGGAACCCATTGAGTCTGTATTTAAACAACTGTTACAACATAATCTTATATAGCTGCAGGAACCAAGACAATATGATCCAAGTCAATTTAAACCAACTTGGTGGGATGATAATGCCTTTTGTGGTTATCATAGAACTAAAGGACATAACCTACAAAACTGTTGACAACTGAAGAATATCCTACAAGATCTTGTCGAAAGGAGAATTATAGAAGTTGGTGGATAGAAACCAAAGTCATCAAACACTGATCATCAAGTCTTTTCTGATCCACTACATGACCATGGAAAAGGAATTGTTCCCAGTTTGATTACTAAGACCAATATGTCAGCCAACTATGCGAGTATTAAGCTTGATTATAATGGTGGCAAAATCATTCATCATCTTCGCGCTGCTAATGAGAATATTAATGCCAATACTATCAATACAAATCCCGAATACGTGGTCAATACTCGCCGTACTAAGATCACTATCCAAGGCCCTCCATCGCAGCAAACACCATAGCCTTCCAAGTTACAATATAACCTCCTTGACCAGTTGGGGAAGACCCTAGCCCAAATCTCAATCTTGGAATTATTGTGTATTTCCCCCGAGCATCGATCTTTTCTCGATAAGGCTTTACAGAACACCTTAGTCCCTAATGATCTTGATGTCAATCATTTCCAGGAAATGGTGGGCTACTTGACCAATAATCACCATGCCACATTTTCTGAACAATACTATGCAACTGAAAAGACAAACCATAATGATCCTTTACATCTAGAAGTCCTTGTTGATGATACCAAAGTTAGACGAGTTTTGGTAGTTGGAGGAGCAGGGTTAAATCTATGCACTTTAAAACTAATTAATGCATTAGGTATCTCGGAAGCATGTGAAGACACGACCAAAAGTATTGTCATTAAAGATTATGATGATGAGGAACGAAAATCAAAGGGGGTGGTAACACTTCCTATCAGAATTGGTCCTACTGTAATGGAGACAAAGTTCCAGTTCTTGGATCTCACCCTCCCTTATAACCTTCTACTAGGTAGACCATGGATTCATGCCATGAAGGTGGTCCCTTCCATGCATCATCAGTGTCTTAAATTTCCTTACAATGGCACAAAAATAACTATAGATGGTGATCCTGATCCATTTCAATAGTACACCAATCTAAAGGAGATCCCCCAACGTCAAGTGCCAGTGAACCAAGAGGCTTCATCGTCCAATCCATCTTCCTATGTTGATCCATCCACACTCACTCAAACATCTATTTCACCCTCAATTCCTACCACTCCTAGGGTTGAGATCCAAGACAAGGGTTGTGGAGAGTATTACATGATGACATCTTATTGTGTTAGCCATTTGATTCCTCCTAAGTCATATGGTTTACCTACATCAGATAGGGGACAGTCTATGGTCACTATACATGTTCCTCCTACAACAACTTTCATTAAATGGGGAGAATTAACCAAAGAGGCCGTAAATACAGAAGATCTCACCCCCTGGTTGTATAGAGAAGATGATGAAGGACCCCTTTTGCTTGCTCAAATTCCTATAGATCTATATGGAAAGGGTTTCACAATCATGCAGAGCAAGGGATATGATGGGCACAGTGGTTTAGGCTTAAACCAAGATGGGAGGATTGAACTAATATTTGTTTCTCAGTGGCCAAAAGGCGTGGGGCTAGGGTTTCAACCGATTTAGATTGGCGTTCCTAGTACCACATCACCCTTAATTGAGGAAGTAAGTGTTTCAGAAGATATTAAGACATCTCACGAACCAGTGGAACAATATCATTGTGACTCCCCCGACTCTAACAATTATGAGTGGGATTCCCTATCCTCTACTTCTTCCATGGACCTTGACAAGTTATTTGGAGAACTTGACTTGATGTTAAGTTGCTCACCAAATTTATTGAACTCCTGTCCACCAAAGAAAATGACAAAAGAGGAATGGTTTAAACATTACTATTGGGAATCACTTGATCCTACCTCTTGGTAACCTGAGCCATCTGTTTCAGATAGTCCAACCTTGGCTGATTAGGCCCACCTATCAATCCACCTAGACCCAAACCTAAGAGCAAAAAGGACCTAGTACAAGACTTTTGTGACCACATGAATCATTCAATCTTTACCTTGACCCCATTAAACTTTGATAACTCTGACGATGAAATGCCCTTATTTTATCCCCAACTCATTGATTGGGACCAACAAGACACACCCGTCTTGGACATTTTTGAGAACAACAAAGCAATTGTTGAGTTCCTGGGATTACGAGAAGGCATACCTAATGGTGATCATAAGGCTGGTTTTACCATTGACTTGGACAACAAAGCATACTTTGGGGAATCTATTCAACCCTCTAGTCACAAAAATGAGAAAAAGAATAAACAAGATAAAAGGGATGAGTCTCTTGGTGAAAACTGAAAGGCACCTTTAGACAATGAAAAAGTAAAAAGAAAGGATGCATCTAAAGGTGAAAACCTCTCTGAGGCACCTAAGGATGGAGGTTTGAACATTCTCCCCGTTGCATAGGAAAGGTCACCCATGCTCGTGGAAGAATCAGTAGAATTCAACATAGGCACAAAAGAGCATCCTCAACTGGTTTATTTTGCAACATCGTTGACAACAGAAGAGCAGCCAAAGTTCCACAATTTCTTTGCATAGAGACAGATAAATTTTTCCTAGTCATATGTAGACATGCCAGGGTTGGATCCTGAACTTGTGCTACATCATTTTCCCTTACAACCAGGTGCCAAACTAATAAAACAGAAATTGAGAAAAATGCACCCACAGATTGCTTTGTTAGTCAAGGCAGAACTCAAGAAACTCTTAGACGTTGGTTTCATTAGATCTATCGACTATGGAGATTGGATTTCCAATCTAGTACCGGTCACTAAACCAACTGGGGCCATCCACATCTGCATTGATTTTAGAGATATCAACAAGGCTTGTCCTAAGGATGACTTCCCTTTGCCTAACATAGACATGATAGTTGATATGACAGCAGGATATGAGATGTTGTCCCTTATGGATGGATTTTCAGGATATAACTAGATCAGAATTGCAACTAAAGACTAACCTAAGACAACTTTCACTTGTCCTTGGGGAACGTATTGCTGGAATGTTATGCCCTTCGGACTCAAGAATGTTGGAGCAACCTATCAACATGCCATGACTACCATCTTTCATGATCTAGTTCATACTCTTATGGAAGATTATGTCGATGATCTTATTGTAAAATCCAAGACAAGGGAAAAACATTTATAGGTTTTAGACAAGATATTTCAAAGACTGGAGAAGTGTAAAGTGAGACTCAATCCAAAGAAATGTGTGTTTGGAGTCAAGTCAGGAAAGTTGTTAGGCTATATCATTTCCAGACGAGGCATTGAAGTGGATCCGGCTAAGGTGAAATCAATCATAGACATGCCTCCACCCACTAATCTCAGTCAACTAAGGACACTACAAGGAAGACTGCAATCCATCAGAAGATTTATAATGCAGTTAGCATATAAGACATGTGCTTTTCAACATCTACTTAAGAAAGGAGTACCCTTTGCATGGACAGCTAGGTGTGGAGAGTCTTTTCAACTGATTAAAGAATATTTACTCACACCACCTGTCTTAATGCCACCTGTTGAAGGAAGACCATTGATTCTTTATATTACAGCAACCCATTCATCACTTGGAGCATTGCTTGCACAGAATGACAATGAAGGTCATGAAAGGGAAGTCTATTATATCAGTCAGACTTTGGTAGGTTATGAGCTCAACTATAGTACCATTGAATGTGCCTATCTTGCAGTAGTATTTGCTACACAAAAACTAAGGCATTATATGTTGAACCACCAAACAATGTTGATTGCTAAAATAGATCCTCTAAAATATCTTCTTAGCAAGGTGGCATTAACGGGGCGACTGGCCAAATGGGTTATGATACTTAGTGAGTATGATATCCATTATGTAGAAAGAAAGGCTATTAAAGGATAGGTCATTACTGATCAGTTAGCTGATGCACCCATATAGGCAGATCACCCATTAGTTGTAGACTTTCCTGATGAGTTCATATTCACAATTGACACAAACATAACATGGAAACTGTACTTTGATGGCTCACATACAAATCATGGCTCAGGGGCTGGTATACTATTTATCACACCACAGGGTTATTCCATCCCTAAGTCATTCAAGATTTCATTTCCATGCACTAACAACATAGCAGAGTATGAAGCTCTAGTGACAGGGTTAGGCATGGTAGTCAAGTGGAAAATTAAGAACCTATAGGTATATGGTGATTCCCAACTGGTAATCAAACAAGTAAATGATGATTATGAGACTAAGGATGAGAAGCTTGCCCCCTACAAACGCATTGCTGATAGCTTTAAAGAGTACTTTGACAAAGTCAAATTTCATCAGATACCTCATGTTTTAAAAAGGGCAGCAGACGCTATGGCTACAATTGCATCACTTCTCGACATTCCTAGCAACGTGCCTAAGTTTGAATTCTTGGTAGAATAGCTTTTGGTCCCAGCCTATGATATCCTAGATTTTGAAATAGTGTGTGACATTGTTGGTCCTAATTCTCTATGGTACAAAGAAATCTATGACTACCTTCATGCCGAAGTCATACCCACTGGCCTATCAAACAACCAACATAGGACATTCCTTTGCAAGTCAACTAAATACACCATCATCGGAGACACCCTATATAGACGTGCCTTAGATAATACCCTATTGAGATGTCTTGATTCTACTGAAGCACAAGCAACCTTGCATGGGGTGCATGAGGGTATATGTGGTTCCCATTCTAGTGGTCCTACTTTAGCCAAAAAGATTATGAGACTGGGTCATTACTAGCCTACTATGGAAAAAGACTCATATGTCTTTGTAACGAAATGCCACCAATGCCAAGTTCATGGAGACTTGATACATGCGCCAGCACAAGAGCTTCATCCTATAACATCACCATGGCCCTTTGCCCAATGGGGACTCGACCTCATAGGTAAGATCCACCCCACATCATCTAATGGACACAAATTCATTATCACTGCCACTGAGTATTTTACGAAGTGGATTGAAGCCATTCCTATGACATACATTATCGGCACACAGATTTCTAAATTTATCCTAAACTATATCATCTGTCGGTATGGTGTCCCTCAGTCCATAATCACTGATAATGGCCACCCATTTAAGAACCAAGAAGTCTGCCACCTTTGTGATGAATTTCATATTCAACATCATTTTTCTACTCCATACTACCCACAAGGTAACGGCCAAGCAGAGGCATCTAACAAGACCATCATTAGAATCCTCAAGAAGACTGTCAATGATGCTGGTCATGATTGGCATTTACAGCTTAACCCTACCTTATGGGCTTATCACACAAGTATCTATACTCGCATTGGTGCCACTCCCTATTCACTGGTCTTTGGTTCTGAAGCTATTCTTCCTATTGAGGTCGAGATTCCTTCCCTAATGGTATCCTTGAAAGGCCATATTAAGGATGAAGAGTACTGAGTATCGAGACTCCATGAGTTAGAATTCTTGGATGAGCGAAGACAGAAGGCATTAGACCATCTCCAAGCATATCAGAATCACCTTCGTCGTAGCTATAATAGTGAATAGAAACTTTGACATTGGTGACCTGGTTTTAATGGAAAACCCGAAGAATCAAGCAGAAAGAGCCAAACCAGGAAATTTTGAACCAAACTGGTTAGGACCTTATATTGTTACAGAAGCTTTTGGATCAGGAACATACCAACTCTCTACTCCTGAAGGGGACCCATTGTCCTCACCAATCAATAGTCTGCATCTGAAGAAGTTCTACGCATAGCTTCTGAGAGCCTTTGTCTTAATTAGCAAAAATACAAAAAAAATAGAAAATCACAAAAAATCATTACCAAGGTGAAAACCTGGCAAACAGGCATCTTGGTAGCACCAAAAAAATTAGATGATCAAGAAAATAGTAAAGACAAATTATTTGTCCAATAGTGAAAACCACTTCGGTGGTGCTTTGGATAGGTACCACAGTGAAAACCTGGCAAACAGGCGCCATGTGTACTTCACTCTGCTCCTTTGTCTACTATTACTCTAACCTACCTTCCTTGTACATAGTCCACTTCCCTGTACATAGTCCACTACCCTATACATAGTCCTTATCCCTGTACATAGTCCTTATCCCTGTACATAGTCCACTACCCTATACATAGTCTTATCCCTGTACATATCCCTTATCTTTCATATCCATCGCTTGTATATACCATTCATAGTAAGTGGTAGTCATTCCCATAACCTGGAACGATTAACATCGAGTGCATTTCATATCCCCCATTTTACCCTATTCATAATCAATTGGTCTTATACTCAACTGGGGGGCAAACACTTGACATGTGTCATATTAGTTCTTACATTGGCTATGTTGAAGATGTAAAACCATAGAAAAATCCAAAAACATCACAAAATGACTTGAGAAAACACAAAAACATCAGAAAACTTCAAAAAGACAAAAAAAAAATCAAAACCATTTCAAAAATCCAAAAACAGAGTCAGAGTCAGTCGCACTTGTCAATCTTTGTCGTTTGTCGAACTACGTTGCCTCTGTGACTGGACGTAGGCAAGGCCATCTGTTGATGTGCCCCTGAGGCATTAGGTTAGTCTATATAAAATCATGATTCAATCCATATGTCTATATGACAAGGTCATTGGTCATGTCGAACTACGAGGTCTCTGCATGTATAACATAGGCAAGGCCATCAATCGATGAGCCCCCAAGGCCGCACTAGGTCAGTCCATTAGGGTTCATCACATTCACTTTCACACACATCTTCTATTTGTAGTTAGTCTTGTCAGTCAAAGTCAAGTCAAACTACGAGGTCTTTGCGTGTAAAATGTAGGCAAGGTCATCAATCGATGAGCCCCCGAGGCTGCACTAGGTCAGTCCTTTAGGGTTTTTCGTCACACATAGTCCATTGCCAACACATCATATCAAGTCATGCATCAATCTGGTGAACAAGTCAGCAATGTCTCTAAGTCAAATCAAACAACTTTCCAAACGAAACAATCAAAACAATTAATCTTTGTCTTATTCAGGATGGGTCCTTCCTGAATACTGATATCAGCAAAACAATCTATGTCTTATATAGGATGAGTCCTTCCTGCATAATCGACATTGTCAAACAATCAAACATAGCCTTATACAGGTTATCGCATCAACGATATCTGACTCAACGTCTTATACGATACATGTCTTTCTGAAACCAGGCTTTGTCATGCCTTATACAGATAGTCATAACATTGAAACTAGACTCAAAGTCTTATCTGGTATGTGTATCTCCTGAAATCAGGCTCTATCAAACAATCCTTTTATCAATCAAAACAAATCAAGCAAACAAGATCAAGTTTTGGCAAATATTTTACTGGCTTTTTGAATTTCTGACTTATTTATCTTATCTTTTCATTTGACTTTGTGACTAGGGATTATGTTACTAGCTTTCTCAAGGATGTCCCATCAAGGATTTAGAGAAGCAATGATGTATCATAATTCTATTTTCTTTGACTGCTTTATGTCGATTGTCTTTTAACTTTGATTTTTGAGTCATGTTACTAGTTTCCTCAAGGATGTCCCATGAAGGATTTAGAGGAGCGATGACGTCTCATGACCTGTCTTTTACTTTGTTTGCTATCTGTGGTTTATCTTGAGAAAAAGACTAGGGCAACTTGTGTCCTTAGTATGAGTTAACGACACTCCTTGTCTACGACTGTCTGTTGTTAGCAAGTGGATGACCTTGCACACCTTGATCTATGTCATATCATGGTGTTTGTCTCCATTTGTATTAGTCCCACCCAATGATGATAAAGTGCAATACCTTTTGTAATACAACAAAACATTGAAGATTGCTAATACTAACATCTATTGCATCTCTTTCGTTATTTCTCAATCTTTCTTTCCGCACTAACAGTTCTTCTTTCTTGCATTATGATGGAGTCCTATGACACACAATAATACAAGTCATCCTGCATACACATACATGTTAGAAAAATGCATACATTTAGGCATTTATCGTATTTCAGAAATCATGACATAATGGACATTCATCATCATACAATACATATCATAAGCATTCCATGTACAAAACAAATGTAAATACATTCATCACATTGCATTTGTATAGCATCACATGTAGCATGCATTGTACATATAACATCATATTGCATCTCATAACTATAAATTGCATACATCATATAGAATCAACATCACATAGAATCAACATTATATCATTAGCTGCATAAACATCATAAAATAAATATGCTCATCCATCACATAGGCATATCATATAAACATCACATGTATAAATAAAGACTGCATAATCACTACATAGAAATGCATATCATGAGAATCACCGCCAAAATCATATATATATATATATATATATATATATATATCTCGCTCAATAGTGTCACATCACAATGTCATAAGGTATCAATAATACATGGAAGTCTGCAGGCTATATAATCATAGTACAATGTCTCGAGGCATATCAAAAAGTATCTCTATCCTGAACTTCCGTTGCTATCGTGGCTAGAGTGCGTGGATGAGTGATGTTAGGAACCTGATGACCTATGAGCTGAGGGAGGCCTGTCATATGGACCTGCTCTGCATGGCTGCTCCACACCCTCTATGCTAACTATCCTAGTGTGGGTCCTGGTCTGTGACCAGCTGCTATGTGCCTGTGAGAAGCTAGGAGCCCGTCTCTCTGGAGGAATCTCTGCCTCATATAAATCACGGTAATACCTCTCTCTCTCCCCTGCTCTGACTAGCTCTCTCGCAAAGGCAACTAATGATCCAGTACATAAGGCTCTGAGCTCTGTGAATCTTTGCTCAATCTCCTATCTCCGAGCTATGGCCTGATCTCTATCCATCACCGCTCTGTCCCTCTCCATCTGATATGTATCCCTCTCAGACATCAGGACTCTCATCTTCTCCTCCAAGGATGCAACCTAAGCACATAATGTATCTGTGTCTAGATCCACTGCCCTTGTGTCATCCTGCCTGGCCCTCGCTACCCCATCCTCCTCCTCATCCAACTCCTCTAGAATCTGATCATGAACCTCTCTCTCATGATCGTCATCTTCCTGGTAGGTACCCAACAAGCCAAAGACATCAATCTCTACCTCCTCTCTGCCTGCCTCCTCTCGACCTGTCTCCTCCTCTGTTGGGATATCTGGAATGGCCTCCTCTCTAGGATGCTCCTCCTCTCTGCCTATCGCCACATCTACCTCCTCCCCTCCTCTCCCAATGTCTGGTATGGCCACATCCTCATCCCCTCGTCCCTCCTCACGGATCGGTGACAATGGTCGCCCCCGTCCCCTCTATCCACGTCTCCCTCTCCTGCCCCCTCGTCGTCCACCTTTGCCATCATCTCCACCATCACCACGGCCTCCTCCATCTCCCCGACCTCTACCTCTGCCACGCCTACCTCGCGGACCTATCCCTCGCTGCTCTACCGGCGCTGGCTACTCTGGATCTGTCAACGGAATCGGTTTGTGTACTGCCCACCACTGATCGTACTCCTCTATGGTCCCTGGGTCTACTAGACCATCGCTCCATTCCCATGGAACTGCCTGTAGTGCATCGATGTTTGCCTTGGCTGTGGCCACTAGAATCTCTGGGCCCCATAAAGGGACCTCTCGCGATGATCTCACGAACTCTGCCCGTCCTCTAGGCACATCCTGCACCTCTCCAAACTGTCGCAGGACACAATCTGGCAACTGACGCTCTATAATGTGGACATGTGACACTGTCCGCCCAATCAAGAACTATACCTATCGGTAAAATGACAAATGCTCATCCTCATCTGACCAATCGGCACAACCCAAGTATGGTCTCCATGTAAACTGCACTATCGTGTCTATGGCATGCCTGAAATAACCCGTATCTCCTATGTGGTGCTGAGTGTTAGCCCCTGCATAGCGGAAGGCATAAGGAGCTCCGTGTGGAAGGTCAACTGTCACTAGTGGCCGAAAAATAGCGATGTGTTCCCACGCCCATACCATCAGGAGTGTGGTACCACAACTCATAGACTATGCCTCTCGGTAGGCAATATCATGCAAATGAAAGTATAACATCCCGAGCAAACATGAACCCCAAGCATACACCACTCGACACTCTAGCATGCCTACTAGCATCTCCCCCCACCCCACGGGAAAACCATGACCTCGGTGGTCAGGAAGTACTATGTCACCTATCAATGTACACAATAGACAGTCTAACTGCCTATACCTCTGAGCCAACACACGCCACCTAATCTCATAGTGGTCAAATCCTAACTGCCTGATGTCCACATGTGGGTAGTATCTACACATCTCGGCTGCACCCCTCTGGGTATCATATGTCACCTGTGTGCCTCTAATAGGAAGTCTGAGGATCCTATAGACATCCTCTAAGGTAACAGTGGCCTCTCCAATCGGTAGGTGAAAGAACGATGTCTCTGAGTGCCACCGCTCACACAATGCTATCAATAATCCCCAATTCGCCAGAATTTGGGGCATGTCTATAACGTGAAGAAGACCAAGGTACCATAGGAAACGTCGCTCTGCACTCCGCAGGCTGTCCCTAAACCGAAAAGTCGTCGGTCTCGACTCTCGGGTATATATTGTATCCAACACGACTTGCAATGGAATTATACATGCCTCGTGTCAACCTCAAACATCTATTCTAATGCAAACTAACTATAACAAACTGCTATTCAAATGCGTCATTATTTTGCAAATGCATCATTATGTTTCACATGCGTCGTTATTTCACATATGCGGTGCATAAAATGCAGATGCGTCATTTGATTGGACACATGTGTGTCGTTCTTTTTCACATACGGCTAACTATATCACATATGCATTGCACTATAACATATGCGTTGCAATAAATATGAATGCGTCGACGAAAATTCAAATGCGTTGCATAATTAACAAATGCGGCTATTCTACAAGCACATGCGATGCATATTGTCAAATGCGGTTCATTAATCTACAAATGCGTCGAACTGCAACAAACCTAAACTACACATTGCACGTAAATTTTCACATGCGGTTTTTCGCATGCAGATGTGTCGTTCACGCATACCCATTCGGTGTTTTATTAAAATGACACATACATAAATTTAGAATTAAATGCATAAAATTATGTGCAAATGAA
The DNA here is from genome assembly GCA_007258455.2 of Sequoia sempervirens. Taxonomy (NCBI): domain Eukaryota; kingdom Viridiplantae; phylum Streptophyta; class Pinopsida; order Cupressales; family Cupressaceae; genus Sequoia; species Sequoia sempervirens. Next base: position 661,036,521 of record VDFB02000003.1, on the reverse strand, counting down.
ATATTTCAAAGGTCAAGTTTGGGGTACATATCGGGGGGTCCGCGTTGGCTGGCCTCTGGAAGGTCTAGATCCTATAAGCTCGATGATGGGTGTTTGGAACAAGGGACATTGTCGCTGTGAGTGCAAAGCAAATTCTCAATTTTCAAAGCTAGGAGGGTGAAAATGACTTGGTTTTTACCCCAACTTCTATATATACTTAGGGTTTTGGTGGCATCCTTTCCTATTGGCCGCGTTAACTTCCAATTTTGATCAACCCGTACCCATCCCTAACATTTCCAAACTCAATTCTGTCAACTCTACTGCATTATTGGCTATCCAATGGACTAATCGGGATCATGTCTAAATTTTTCTGAACTTTTTTGGAAATTTGTTAATTTTCCCGAGGGGGCATACCTTCACCTGTTGTACACTAGGGCATTACTGGGGCATATTTCTTATCGATTTTCTTTGACACAACGCCGAAATGACATTGTATCAAAGAGGGGCAAATGTAGACACCGAAATCTGGTTTGAGCCTATGACTTCAATATTCTTCATAATTCCTATTCTTCATGGTCATGATTAAATAATGTCAATTATATAATTATTCACTTTAACTTTAATTCTTCTGTTAATTAAATAATCTTAATTATTTAATTAATTCACACTTTTCTTTATTCTATCTAATTAATTAAATAAACGCTTTTTATTTAATTATGTTACTAATTAACCTTATCCTTCTTGTCAAATTAAATAAATTCTTATTTAATTTACTCTTTATCATATTTTCAACTATAATTAAATAAATTCTTTATTTATTTAATTATTCATTTAAATCCCTTCATCACTTAATTAAATAAATCTTATTTATTTAATCATTCTTCAAATATCAAATCTTGAATTAAATGAATTATTTAATTCATGAATTCTATTTTAGCATTCCTCTATATTTAGATAATTGTGAGTTATCTAAGTATTCACTTTTACTCGACTCAAAGATCTATTCAAATCGCTCAGTTAACTCTTGATTTAATGTCTGAGTGGCATTCTCGAGTAATCTCTTCACAAATCATTCAATCATCCAATGCAACTCATTTTATGTACATGCTAATTAATTAAATATTCCTATTTAATTAATTAAACCTTGTGCGTGCATTCAACAAGTGTTGCTTTAATTAATCTTTATCTTTGTCATGCAAAGATAATTCTTTTGTTTTCGAATACCAAACTTGAAGATTAAATCATTTATTTAATCTTTAATTCTATTTCTAATTTATATCACTCATGTCATTACTGACAGTTGTCAGAATGCATGTCTAATCTGTCGATCTCAACCGTCTGTTAATCTTTCAATCCTGGCCTGTCATTCGAATAATCAATTTTCTATAAATTGATCTATCATTCTTCATTCCAATCTCTCTCGAAAACTCGCAAAATCTTATGACTTTTGAGAGCACTTATCTTGAATCTTCGATGTTTTGCTAAATCACTATCTTAGGCTATACTTGCATGAACTTACGAAAAATATGAGGGCAATTATACTACACAAGCAAAATGGAGGACAATCGAGATGAATCATGGAAATACGTAGTAATTTGGTGAGATTGTTCAGTTTTATTATGTTTTTACTTTCCTTTGTTCTTTGTTGCTTAACATTAGATTGCATTTAGATTTAGATTGCATGTTTGCCCTGATCTGTTTCTTTCTGCACTTTCTTGGCGTTACAAGCGGACCGTATAACACATAACTTTTTTTGTATGTATTGAAATTCAATTTTTTTGTTGGATCAAGGACTTCAATATCTGTGCACTATTATTTTTCAATTTTTTTTGATAATCTTGTATTTTTCCACATGTGCAGAATAGAGAGCTTGATTTTGGGTGAAAAACCTACATTCACAAGAAATAAAAAATAAATTTAATAATTTAATTTAATTTAATTAAAATTATACTTTTTGGGAAGCTTATAATAAGGACTACATACTTAGAAAAATAATTTTTAAATGAATTCATTTGATCCCCCGAAAGGTAAATCAAAAGTGGTTTTTTATCAGCATTTTGATAGGTGTAAAGGAGACTCCATTATAGGTGTGGTTTAACTAGCGGGGTTCTATCCAAGGGGGTTTGATCTAAGGTGGTTTGATCAAACCCTCTTCAATTGGAATCCTTCAAATAGAACTTTTTAAGACTTAAATCATTATATTTTCTAAAAATATGTGATTTCAATAGAAAATCAAAATCTCCTAGAAATTGTAAACCAACGTTGTGGGATCACCCTGGTTAGCTTAGTACATTGAATAAACAAGTTTGAGGCATGGAAATCTAGTGAACAAGTTTGAGGCAGGGAAATCTAGTGGGTCTCACAACAATATTGAAAGAAGGCATGTGCTATTACAATCTAACTCAATCTGATCAACTCAATAACCACAACCACATAGCTACATCTCTTAGTAATCTAATAACATACTCTAATCTAATTCAGAAAAATCATGTATGTCAATTTTCCATACACATAACCAAAAAAAATCATACATCTATCCACTCACAACAAAACCCAATAATACTTCTTTTAACACCACATTTCTCTTAAAAACAAAAACAAATTGTAAGGCTTATTTTCTCACCCTGCATACTAGTATTTGAGTTTTCTATATTCTTTGAAAAAAACCTTTTCATCTCCATCTACCTTAATGTGGGAAGAAAGAATATTAAATAATCCATATTCAAATTGAAAAAAAAATAGAGAGAAAATAAAAAGCGTTTTGCAACTTGATTTTTTTCATCCAACGTTTGAATTATATTTGTTGGTAAAGCTTGTTAGAATTTATAGGTATTCATTCTCAACCATGTATGAATGGACTGTCCATAGTCATGACCATCTTCACAAATGACAAAAAAATGTTTGAATATATGTGGTGGAAATATATGTTTTTGGTAAAATATATTTATCTCTATATATTTTAAGAGAATTGGGTAACTTTCATTTTTTTTAAGGTTTATTGTTTTTTATGTTTTAGATATAGGATTATTATATATTAATATATAAAGTATTGTAATATTTAATTACTATTATTATAATTTTATTAGATATTATATTATTGGATTGATTATTTATTGTCACTATATTGAAAGTCAATTTTTTTATTGAACCATTCAAATTTTGGGATCTATTGAGTCATCTATAAAAGGACAAATAGATTCTAAATTTTGAACAATTGACAAACCACTCAATATAAGTCAATTCATCTAATTGCATGACCCATTATAATATTTATTCATAACATTAAAAAATTATTAATTTTTTCATATTTATTTTAAATGTTGAGTTTCTACATTTCAAAAGTACTTTCAAATTAATATGGTTTGAAGTTTGATAGATATTTATATTTAAATTATAATAAACATGCTTATTATAATTTGTTTTTTTTAATTATTGTCAATAATGAAGACTAATAAATAATATGAAAGTGATAGCCAATAATTTAGGGTTTAATTTTGGCATTAACTTATGGCATTAAAGAAAACTTTTTAAAACAATCCTTATTTTATTATATTACTCTTCCTTGTGACACAATTGTTTGACTTCCAATATAATAGATAGCTAGCACATGTGTGCACATACACATGTATGCATATAGATCCATATAAAATTGTATATACAAAATCAACAACTCTATCTTAAAAGCGTAAATTAAGGAAGATGGTCTGGAAAGAAAATATTGTAATTATTACAGAGTTTTAAAAATATGAAAAAATGCATAAATGATTTTAGTTAAAATATTTATCTTTTTCATATATCGTAAAGTATGATTCAAAATATTGATGTGTATGCATTTTTAGGTTTAATTGTGCAAGCTTACTCTATCAATATTTATGACCAAACTCGTTAATTCCTCATTAAGTAGAGGAAAAAAGTTTTGATGATGAATTATTGAGTATGACTTGAAACATTGATAAAAATAATAAAGAATAAACATTAAGAGATAATATATTCATAGTACATGATGATAATTGAGAGAATTTCTTAATTTAATCACATAATAACTTTTCTTTAATATTTTAATAGTTAATATGAATTTTTCACTATTCTATATTTCACATTAAATTTACACAATTGAACCAAAAACCTCATATTCATTTCTATAAACTGTAAAAACTTATACTGCTATCAAAATATTAAAATTAAAAACTACTGTGCAATTACATTCAAAAACACTTTTAAGCATATACTCTGAAAATATTATATTTCTTCAATCTTCCAAGATATGCTGGAAACATCCTCCCCGATGTTTCGTTGAAGAGATGAGATTCCGGTCGTTTAGATCTTTGAAGACCTTTGCCTTTAGCTGACTACATGCGTGAGATTTGAAGAGTCAAAACGAATAAATGCATCTAGGGCACGCTGAGGCACCTCTAGATGCGAGGCAGATCAGACCAGAATCTTTTTGATTACCAAGAAATACAAGAAACTAGGACCACATATCATAAAAGCTTGACATCTGACAAGCTCCGACTCCACTAAGTTCAGGTCCACGGATCGAAAAGAGTAGCTTTAGCAAAAATGTACAATGACTAGAAAAGCTTCTGAATTAAGCTTGAAGATCTATGAAGTTCAGCTAATCCAAAAGATCTTTTTTTTCTTCAGAACTCTAGGCTATGAAGGCCTTAAAATTTGTACAATGGACTATTTACAATAAACATGATCACTTTAACATGTTGATGATGGAATCAAGCATGATCACTATAAACATATCATTTTAACATTTTGATGATGATGCAATCAAGCATGATCACTATAAACATGATCATTTTTAACATCTTGATGGTGGAATCAAACATGATTCTTTTAAAAACTTGATTATGATGGATTGGGGAGTGTAACTTGAGATTTTGATCACACAATCAAATTCAGAAATAGTCGCAACATCTTTATAGATTATGATTGTGGAAATCTGATCGCTCTATACTGAGAAGGGTAAAAGAAAGAAAAATATAAGTGTATTCAGAAGTCAGCCTTCTCAAAACCATGCATGACCTTGATGGAAGATTTACCTTAAAAAATCTCACACAATCAAATTCAGAAACAACTGTCACAACTTTATAGATTGTAAAAATCTGATGGCTATATTCAGAAACCAGCCTTCTCAAAACCATGCAGATCGCTGACCTTGGTAGAAGACTTACGTTGCACTGCAACCTTGGCAAGTTTCTCTGCAACTTTCCATGCAGAGTAATTCTGGGTGTGGGAAAGCGTGAGCATGTCGAGCATGGAAGGAGTTTGATATTCCGTAGTGAAGGTGTCCATGCTTTCACCTCGCGTGGTGGCGCGCTGGCGGAAGTGAGAGCTGTGAGCGGAGAGAGCGTAGGCTCTGCCGGACCTTTCATAGGTGTTCTGGTTCTCCATTCTCGACTCAATTTCCGTGAGCTCGGACTGCAGGGAAACACACACCTCGTCCGAGCTCCATCTCTGCAACGCAGCCTTTGCTTTGCGCAGCACCTGCTGCGCTTCTGTGATCTTACGACAGTCCGCCAAAGCCCTCGCCTGAGATATTGCCTGCGCCGTTTTCAGCCGGTTTCTCTGCCTTTCCACCTGTACATTCCTCTGCCAGACTGCATGATCGGGTCTCGAAATGGAAACGACTCGCCTCTCGGTCCCGACAGTCTGCCTCGAGACAGGATCAAGGTACGACAAATTGACGGCGAGTAGATCAGTCGTGAAATCTTTGGTCGACGGAATGGCCAAATCCACAAGAATGTGTTTTTCTTCGTCCGCGTAAAGGTCCCCCAACTGAACCGTCCCCTGCTTGCCCCCACCTGCAATGGCCGTCCTGTAACTACCGGCCTGGATAGTTTTCAGTTGAACTCCATCGAACTGACGGGAAATTGTTAAGCAAACGTCCTGCACTACAACGCTTAGAAGTCCGCCGATGCACTGAGCAAAAGCATCCTGCACCAAAGATTCCGACTGAATGAAAGAAAATGTCCCGCCGGAGTCGTCAGCGATTCTGTGCATTGTGGCCGCATCGTGGTCGAAGCCGAACCCGAAAGCATGGATCGGAAAATTGCTTGCATATTCATGCCTGTCATGTGACATGCAGAACGTGTCCTGGCCGTCGGAAAGTAGCATGATTCCGGCCACGGGGTTTCTTTCGCGGCGATCTTCGAGGATCTTGACGGCTTTTCGCACTCCGTCGCCGATGTTTGTGCCGCCGCTGCAGACCAGACGGTCCATTACTCTCCTCGCCGATCTCTGACCGTCCTGTGACATGCATGTTAAGGGGAAGAGCCGCCGGGCTGAGGACGAGAACACCACCACTGATAAGCGGTCTGCTGGGCTGAGGCTCCCAATAACGAAGCTTGTAGCCCGTTTAAGGAGCGCAAGCTTTGTTCCCGACATGCTACCACTGATATCAACAACTGTTACCAGATCCACTGGCGCTCGCCACCTCATGCTTGACGGCCCTGTATCCTTACTGTTCTCTATTATGCTTGGCGGAGCCTTTATGTGTACCAGGACCGTTAAATCACAGGCACTTCCAGCGGCTACTGCATCGACCTCGGGATGCAAGGCTATGTCGATGTTTTCTTCTCTGCGACTGGTGCTGCTGCTGGTGCTTTCTTCTCTTTGAACGGCCCATGTATTTGTGCGTAGATGTTCGTCGTCGTTGTATGTCGACGGTTCGGGGGACTCTGTCTGGTGGGTTCCTCTTAAGCCTGCGATTGACTCGTCTAGGATTCTTAAGACGGGGTCCATTCTTTTCTGCTCTTGCTCCGCATTCCTGAGGCCCTCTTGCTCTTGCAGTTGGTTGTGATGATGTCTGACGACCGTTGCGCGAGGTCGGGGGTTCGAAGTCTGTGGGTGGCAGTGCCAGGGCACCTCGTTCCAGGTCACTCTGCACACGGGACCCGTGAGGTTCCCGCGCCTGGCGTACGATGCTATGCACGGAAAATGAAATGCATGTGAACACTCTGCCGTGAATATTGCGTGTCCCTGTCCTGCCTTCATTATCTCTAAGCATATTGGGCAGCAGCTCCGGCTCTTGCTCTGCACCATTCATTTATTCATCACAATTAGGCTAACTAACTAACTGATTATATTGTCATAATCCAGAGACTCATAATTTCATTCTAAAAGCAGTAACTAACTGCTTACATTGTCAGCATCCAGAAACTTATAATTTCATTCTAAAAACAGTAACTAACTGCTTACATTGTCTTAATCCAGAGACTTATTTCATTCTAAAAGCAGTCAGGCTATGGTATAGTCCCATCGAGGGTAGGGTAGCTTAAAACATAAGCATCCTCTTAAAATAGCTTAAAACATTAGGAGCCTCTTAAAAAGAAGTTTAAAGTTGATTGGTAAGAATTGTAAGTGGACGTCGTTTAAAGATTCATTTTAATCCTGTATCTACTTTTTCTAATTCTATTAGACTGCCCTAAGAATCAAATCTAGGAGCCCATGACCCTTCCATGGGACACAGCATTAAAGTGAATACCTACAAATGGTTTTCCATTCCAGGCGCATGCACTGCACTTCGAAACTGGTCAAATATAAAAAGTAAATGAAGCATCCCCCAGGTAATAGTAACTACAATGACAAGATCTTTGATTAGAATTTCTAGTTTTTCTACTGTATGATTGATGTACGACACTATCGACAGAAAACAGTGAATGAGTCCTCAGGAAACATGTGATCCATGCTGCTGAAACAGACTTTTGCTGACGACTCACTTCCTTCAGTTAAGTAAATCACGAGGACTTCTACGTTTACAGCACACAACTATTGGCATGATCGTCTAACAGGGAACAGATTTCGTCTCTGGACTGGCTTGTGTACTTGCAAACACTTTAAAAGAACACATTCTATTATCTATCATCAGAATGAATGAAGAAAATAGCTAATATGGTGGAATGTGATTCCAAACAATGAAGAAAGTAGATAACATCATGAAATGTGATCTAAAAATAATGTTTTGGATCATAATCTATGATATATCATCAGAATGAAGAAAGTAGATAACATGATGGAGTGTGATCTGAAACGATCAAGAAAGTAGATGGTATCATGAAGAGTGATCCAAAACAACGTTTCAGATCATACTTCACGATCTATCATCAAAATGAAGAAAGTAAATAACATCATGAACTGCAATCCAAAATATTGAAGAAGTAGGTAACATCATGAAGTGTGATCTGAAACATTGATGTAAGAAAATTCACTCAATCAAATCCAAAAACATTTCAAAGTACAAGATTCAGCTAAATTATTGAGGCTACCTCACCATGTTTTCCTAAGCTCTTAACCGATCACAGACACAATCGGCACAGAAACACTTTGGAGCAGATCAAATCCTTAGCAAGTACACATTTTGGGTGAACATGGAAGCTAGCAACAGCTCTCTCACGCACACCCAGTATACCACAGACACCATTTAACAAAATACTGTGATAATGAAAACCAAAAGACGGGAAGTCACAAAAACTTACTATAGATAGGCGAGGAGCGGAGCCAAAGACACTCCGCTTAGAAGACGAAGGCGGCGCCGCCTCCTTGTCTGCGTGCAGATCATCAACGATTGGGCTATTAGCAGCTCTACCCTTGGCCTTGAGCCTGCAAGCAGAATCTAGATCATGAAACTCTGAAGAGGCCGAGTTGAAGCGCTTGAACCCAAGAGCGATTCCAACGCTAGTCCACACACTACTACCCATCTCAGTCACCACCTTTTGCTCCCTCCAACAATCACACAGAAGCGCTCACTCCAGTCGCCTTCACCTTGGCAAACTCCCCAGTAGAAGAAAACATTGCTTAGCCCTCAAAGTCCCCCATCGTCCGAACTCCTATATTATCATTCCTCTGCCTCGTTTTTCTCTTTGGTGGCTTTCAGTAAAGTCAAGCAGTCACCTCCATTTCAGAGTACACGGAGACCGAGATAAAGCCTGCAAAAGTAAGCATATCTTACAGCAGTAAGGCAGTGAAAAAGAAAAGAAACCATATTTTAACATTGAAAAGTTACGACATTTAATGTTCACATGGGGAGAGTGACATTGACAAGTTGTGTGCGTGGTTGCCAAGCACACAATGATCCACGCCGCTCCTGTTGGGGAGTGGCAGAGGCAGTGGCAGTGGAACACTGTTCGTTTATTCCACCCGCATTGGACAACAGAATATCCTCACCCAATCTAATCCAATCGAGAAGTGGAGGAGAGCTGCTTTTTGGAGGGGCCGTTGTTGGACCAGAGATTGCTTGCACCATTGCACAAAGCACTACGGCTTTAGCTTCTTTATACCCATTATTAAATAACTCCAGGTTAAGCAGCTGATTATTTATATATTCTTTTTAAGGGAAATTGTGGTTCTCCTCACCTCACACCCTTAAGCTAAATATCAAAGGCTTAAAAGTCATATACCTCTCTAATTAGTATATTCTAATTAGTATATTCATGTGTTATTTTTCATTTACTTTTGTGTTTGTTTTAGAGAATGTCGAAATATAATAATATATTTATATGCATTATACTTTTATGTTAAGTTTGGCTTGTAGCTAGATTCTTATCTACATTCTTATCTCATTGGTATTCTCATATTTGTACCAATTTCTATATATGTACCATTTGCTCATCATATCATCATTCAAACTTACTCTCAAACTTACTCTCATATGTTTGCTCATTATCTCAACATTGACTTTTTACTCCTAAAGTGGCTTGAGATTGATTTGATTTGATACCAAGGCACACAAGAGTAAACCTAAAATTCAAATATGGAAATTCCAATTTCAAGTTCCCTTACCTTGGACCCCCCACTAACCATTATGAATTGACTAGAAACAAGTGTGTGTGACATGTTACTATGTGATGGTATTTAAAAACATTTGTTTGTATTTAAACACTGTCCAAAAATTAAAGGATATTAAAGAAAGTCATGAGAGGGCACTTCAATTTTTAAGGACGCAAACGAAGCACATCTAAGTACAAGCCATATGCATGTTGGTGAATGTTGTTTCTAATAGTTCTCATTGTTGTTAATTTGGTCCACAAAAAGATTTTGACCTAAGGTATGTGCATGGTAATGGAGGGCTAAAAGGAAGTCAAAATTGGTCTTTCTTAAATCGACACAATTTGATATTGGATAAGAAATTCAAGATAACTGCACTCAAAATATCAATATATAACAAGAACAAGATTAGCAATGCTTAGACTTTAGTCTCTAAATTACTATTTAAAAAAATGTAGAGATTAAGAGGGTGGATGGGGGACCAAAAAGGGGTCTTAAATGGCCACTTCTTTTTTGAAATCAAGAAAGACTGATCTTGGATGAGAAATTGAAGATAGTTACACTCAAAATTTTAAGATGCAACAAAAACAAGAGTCGTAGTGCTCTGAATCTACTACTATTTTCTTAAAATGGTAGAGATTAAGGGGTTCAAAATTGGGGGCCACACAAATTGGTCCTATTTTTTTCAAAAAAACATAACATAGCATTTGGAGTGGCCCCCTAAAATGTTGAGGGTTGAGGGTTGAGGGATAGTGTTTAGGGTTGAGGGTATAGGATTAATTGTATAGGGTATAAGGATTAGGGTTTCATATATTGGGTATAAGGTTGAGGGTATTGGTTTATGGTTGAGGAGGTCTATAAGGTATCTATTTAGGGTTGAGGAAACTTTGGAATGTCCTCTTCTTTGAAGTGGATTTGGCAATAGCTAGACTATACATATAGCTTAAAAAAATGGACACCATGAAGTTCATCTAAGATCTCATCTACCACTAGAATGGGAAATTTATCATTGATGGATATTTTTTATCTCATGAAAATCAATGTAAAGTTTTCAAGAACCATCTTTATTTTGCACCAATAAGACTAAGGAGGAATAAAGGTTGGTGCTAGACCTCAAATAACCCTATATCCAAAGAGTTCCTAAGTTAATTTCTCAATTTTAGTCTTTTACAAAAATGGGTAGTAGTATGGATATCTTTTTTAAGTTGTACTCTTAGGTAGAAGATAAATGGTGTGATCTTCATGATGATATGGTGGTAATATAGTGGGTTCCAAAAATACAGTTTCACGTTGATATAGGAGTTCCTATAGATCCTTAGGTGGTTGGGACAAAAAGAAGTATGTGAGCTTAATAGGGAAAATTTGGGCAATGATCCCATGATATCCTTTGTCAAGTAACATTTCCACATGATAAGAGCTAATGAGACTAATGGAGCTTGGTGTGAGTCTTCATAAGGTCTGGTACTCACCATTATTAATGAATTGCATCAAAATTTTAGAAAATTCCCACAAGATATGACCAATCACGTTAAGTTATTGGTTCCCAAAACAATGTCACAAACTCCTAAAATAAAGGAAAACATTTTAGATTTGAGAGTGTTGTCTCGCATGGAGATGCAAAAAAATTGACACTTACCCTTATAATG